>CAUYMX010037667.1:0-16821 GCA_963573855.1 Lepilemur septentrionalis | reverse complement strand
GGCATGCGCCACCATGCCCGGCTAATTTTTTCTATATATTTTTAGTTGTCCAATTAATTTCTTTCTATTTTTAGTAGAGACGGGGTCTCATTCTTTCTCAGGCTGGTTTTGAACTCCTGACCTTGAGCGATCCTCCTGCCTCGGCCTCCCAGAGTGCTAGGATTACAGGCGTGAGCCACTGCGCTTGGCCCAGATTTTTATGGGGACTTATGTCTTCAGTTTTATTGCGTCTACACCTAGAAGTACTTAAAACACTTTTAAAAAAGAAAGTAATACAAGTACATGGTAAAAGAAAAAAATTCAGACAGAAAAGGATGAGCTGGAAAGTAAGTTTCCTTGTGCCGCAGACTCCAGCCTGGCAGCCCTGTGGCCACTGTTGCTGCCAGTTTCCTGTGTACCCAGAAGTGTCCCATGTCTGTAGGACTGAGGAAGACCTGTCATTCTTCCCCTGCAGTTGCAGTGGGCATGCGTGTTGCCCTGCGTCCGGCTGCTTTAGCCAATACACCTGACTGTCCCTCTTTGGCGTGTGGCGCTGCACCACTTTTTGTACAGCTGTGGAGTGCCCTGGCACGGGAGTACACGCATGTCCAGCCCCCTCTGTTGTACACGAGTGGTCTCCATGCATTTGCGTCGTACACAGCGTGCGGGGGACAGCTGTGGGCATGTCCTGCCTCCCGAGTATGAGAGCAAGTTCCCCAAGACTGCCAGGGTGAAGGGTCTGTGAAGCTTTAGAGCCTGACTCCTCACTGCTGCCCTCCTCCCTGTACAGATAGGGAAACTGAGGCTCAGAGAAGGGAAGGGGCTTGTCTAAGCCCACCCAGCTAGCGAAGGCTCCCTGAGCACCACACAAACCAGGAGTGGCCTTGGGTCCACCCCATGCGCAGCCCACAGCAAGCTCTGCATCCTCTGTCCCTCGGTTGCTGGAGCCCTGGCCCCCACCCCAATGGAGAGCTGGGGCCTGGGCCCTGGGGGTTGCCTTGGCTGGTCTGCATCTGGCCTGGCCCCACTCCCTGTGTGGCCACAAGTGGCCTCCCTCTCTGGACCTCACTTTCGTCTTCTACACTCAGGGGTAGGAACTCCCATCTCAGCCCCAATAGGGTGATGGGTGTCAGGCGGGGCTGCCCCTAGGGCTTGGCACTCACAGGTTTGGCAACCCTGCCGGCTGTGGCCCCCGTTTGGTTCCCATGTATTAACTGTGCCTCCTCATTCTCCAAATATCTGATGCTCTGACATCTGGGCCTCACCCTGCAGGGTGCCCCTCCCAGGCTGGCAAGGCCCTAGAGACAGCAAAGGAACCATCTGGAAACCCACAGCCCGGCCACTGCCTCTGTGGGCTCTCACACTCGCGGCCACAGGGCCAGCTCGCCAGTCCTGAGTCACATGGCCTGGTCTCTTTCTCTCTAAGGAGACCACACCATAGCCCCCTCGTCCCCTGGGTCCCCATCCCCTGGCTCTGAGCCTCCTGACTGACCCCAGCACTTCCTGGGTGCCCGTGTGTCCTGCCTCCTGTTTCAGGGGCCTGTGAGTATCATAAAAACTTCTCTGCGTGGCAGTCGTTTCCACGTCTGTGTGTCTTACCACACCTGGTTAAAACAAATCCTGGGTACCCTTAAAACACCCATGTACGGGGAGCCCATGCTGTGGGCTGAGCAGGTGCTCCAGGTGGGGAAGATGAGGGTGGGACACTCCTCATGGCACCACTTGTCAGGCATGATCTCGTTGTATCAGCCGTTTGAGGCAGAGGCTCAGAGAGGTTAGGCATCTTGTTTGAGGTCACACAGCGAGCCCTCGGCAGACAGATTTCAAAGCCTCTTGTGCCCTCCGTGAGCCTCAGCGGGTGATATGTGGGCTGGGCAATCCGGAAGCCCCTCTCCTCCTCTAGGGCCTGCATGGTCTCACGTGACCCCAAGCCCAGTCATTGGGGGAGGGCGGCCCCATTGTTGGGGAAGGGAAAACACGATTGTTTAAAAGAAACTGCCTCCGATGTATTCAATTATATGTACTTTATATAATGGCTACTGGAGTTTCCAGCCAAAAAATAATAATAATAATAATCGCATGATTTTCCTTCCAGGGCCCCAGAGACAAATTAAAGTAATGTAAAGTGAGTTCCTAATTGGCGTGGGCTGCAGGAGCCTGGGCAGCCTCCAGGTGTGTGCCTGACACGCAGCGGCCTGGCTCCCCGAGGCCGGCCTGCGCTCCCCCCACCGCCGCTGGTGCCCGGCAGCCGAGAGCGTGGAGTGTGCCTACGTGTCGTACGCCGGGGCCGTCCACATCACAGAAGCCCCGCGTCAGGGTGGAGGCCCAGGGGTGGCCTGGGTGGGGAACATGATGGCGGACCCAGCGTGGCGCAGGCAGCCCCGCCTGTTCTCCATCGCCTGCCACCCTTGCTGTCCCCGCCCCAGCCAGCCTCTGGGACTCCCCGCTCAGGGAGTGGAAAGCTCCTTGGAGCTCTTGTTGGAGCAAAACAATCGTTTTTTTCCTGTTGGGAAATAAAATCCTGTAGCAACATCGGAAGGTGACGCCCTGGCATTTGGGAGGAGCAGACGGAGAGGCCTGCGCCAGCCGTGTCATCCCAAGCAGTTCGTCCCCTTCCAGCCCTGCCTCTCTCTCCCATCTGTAACGTGGAGCCAGGGCTGGGCCTGAGAGTTTGACCCACAGGTGTCACAGGCTGAGACACAGAGGTGGGCACGGTCCCACTCCCTGCCATGAGGCCCCAACCCTGTGGCCTATGGCTTGGGTGGCCTTGGGTGGAGCAGGGTTCTCTTGGCCTTGAAGGCCCCGAGCCTCTGTTTCCCTAAAAGCAGGGCTTGTGATCGCCCCATTGTGCAGGTTTCACCACAGAGGCCCTGGGAGTTCAGGACCAGCTCTGGCACTGGGCTGGGGTTGGCGGCAGCCCCTGTAACCCAGGCTGGGGATCTGATTGGCAGCCCACACCTCCCTGCAGGACTCTGAGGCTGCGTGTGCTCACAAGAATAGGGGCACCTGGGCTGCGGAGCAGTGGTGGGGCTTGGGGTGCCCCAATGCCCCGATGGCTCCTCAGGCAACCTGAGTGTCTGCCACCCAGCTCCCCACACAGCCCATCCACGTCCTGCCCCCTGCGAAGCTGCCTCCAGGACCCTCCTGGGACCCTCACCTGATCGTGCCCCTGGCCCCAGGGTCCCTGACCCCCTCAGTACCACATGGCACACAGAAGCACTCTCCGCAAGGTCAGAGACAGTAGCCAGGACCCCGGGGTGCCTGCAGGGGTGGTGCCCACCACAGCTGTGGCGGGTGGTTAAGAAGACAGCAGCACCTGGCTTCCTGTTCGGAGGGAGGAAGGAAATAGGTATGTTTTATTTAAATGGATCGTAAGAAACAAACGGAAGAATAAACGGGTATGTGAGGGAAGAAACACACTTGGGGAAATGAGGAACCCAAGGGGGGCGGGGCTCCCATGAGGCAGCAAGAGGGTGGGCTTGAGGGCGGAGGGGTGGCACTGCATCCTGGCCCCCACCGCCCTGCCCCTCTCCAGGCAGAATCAATGTCTCAGAGCTGAAATTAACAGAACGTGCCCTTCACTTATGAGGCTGAGCTACTGCAGGGGTCCGGTGGGCGTCCCGTCCACGGGCGTCCTCGGCCTCCCTGCCTGCCTGGGCCTTGTGCCCAGGGGCTGTTGCCCCAGCCCCTGTTGGCACCGACTGTGTACAGCTCTGCCCCTGCTTTTCACACCTGGGCTCTGGTTCGTGGCCCAGCCAGGCGGACTGTGCCCTCATTCTACAGATGGGCCTGGACAGTGCAGGTGCCCGGAAGTGGCATGGCCTGCGGGGTGGGGGGAGGTCCCCTGGGCCACCGCTGGGTGGCCCCCAGAGAGGCTGGAGGCCCAGCCACCTCTGCTGCCCTGGCATCCTCGGGTCACTGGCCTGCTCTGACTTGGTGCCAGGGCCCTGTCCCTCTCCCAGTGTCCCCCACTGCCCCTCCTCTTCCCCTCCCCCTCCTCACCCCTCTTCTGTCTGTAGCTGCAATTACAGCTAATCAGATACCTGAGCTGCTGGCGAAGCTATTAGCAGCTCTCCCTGCCCGGTGGGAAATCAGCCGGCTGGACAATTAGCTTTTTAGTTGCAACTGGATTCTGATGCAAGCAGTAAACAACTCGTACTGCTCCCTACCCCCACCGCCTTCCCCTCCACCCTCTTTCCTTTTTCCTCTTCCTCCTCCCCTTCCTGCTCCTCTTTCCCTGGCCACCCCCAGATGCCTGGCAGACTGGGGGAGCCCTCTAGCCTCCTTCCTGCCTGGCCCAGTCCAGCCACCTAACCCTTGCCCAGAGCAGGCAGATCCTGTGTTTGAGCCATTGGAGCCCCCAGGAAGCTGTGGCCTGGACATGCTGTCCTCTGTGGGTTCAGAACAATGGTGTGGGTCCCCGCAGGATCTGGGGTCCCTGATGCCCCCAGGCTGGCCCAGGCCGGAGGCCCCAGCCTGCTGAATCTCGCCCTGTGCGTGTGCACCAGCGCCTGTTTGTAATTAAGCAGTTAATTGTGCCGGGTTCTTGATTAGCTTTGGGGGATGGTAATGTTCTAGTGAGATGAGGTGTTGTGTACAGTTCAGAATCATTTAGAGAAATTGGAGCTAATTTTGCTGTCTGCGCTTATTACTGCATTAATTTAATTTGGGTTGCTTTTAGCTCATTAACACATCTAATTAATTCGTTGACATCACTATTAAGATGTCTCTTTGAAATTGGCGTCTCCAGATAATCAGGATGGAGAGGCTGACACACCAGGCGCGGAGCTGCCTGGGAACACGGAGTAGGGGAGGGAGGACCAGGCGACTAATGAATTTCCCGTCAGAGTCGCACAGTTTGTCAGAGGAGGTGCGCGGCGGGTGGAGGGGAGCTGCGGAGACAAAGGAAGGGGGAGCCCGAGAGCTCCCAGCAGCGGCTGGCCGGGTCTTAAATATTGAATTGCTTATGAAAACAAACAGACCTCCCGCCCGGCGCCGCTCCCGCCAGCTCCGCTGGCCTCCAGATGCTTCCAGGGAGTATGCTGGACGGCCAGCCTGGCCAACACCAGTGTCAGGCAGAGGCCTAAGGGACAATGGGGGAGAGGGGGGTGTACCTGCCACAGGGGTGACTTAGCTAGGGGGGAAGTCGAGAGGTATGGGGAAACTGAGGCCCAGAGACAGGAGTGGTGCCACCCTAGGTCGAACAACATCTGGGGACATTTGGGGAGCAGGCATACCAGGGTGATAGAGGGACCAGAGGGCCACCCACAACCACACCGCTTCGGGCTCCCAGAGGCTCAGGACAGCGAGGCTGGGAGCCCATCTGGGAGCTGGGGCTGCCGTGGGGGTGGGGCTGGCAGTTTCTGAGCTTGGCATCTGTCAGGGTGGGGCCTCCTGGGGACCCTGAAAGGCCCTCACATCTCTGCCTTCCTGTCCTGTCCCCACAGCCTCACTCTCTCTGGAAAGACTTCCCTTCCCACATCTGGGGTAGGGTATACCTACCTGTGCATCAAAGAGAGTTCACAAGTGTGTGTCCTCCTTCAGGAAGCCCTCCTGGGTTTCCCATTTAATTCTGTGGATGGTAGGGGCCTCAGGTAAGGTGAGGACTGGCCACATTCTCCTTGCATTTGAGAAGTGAGGGCTTCTCAATCTTGGCTCAGTTCCACTGTGTAGAATACTTGTGCAGTCAACAAACACTGATGAAACCCTTACTGTGTGTGTGAGCCTGTGCCAAGTGCTGGGACACAGAGATGAACAAGTTTCCCAGGGGCTCAAAGTTTCCTCAGAAGACCTCACAGTGCCCTGTTATGTGTTTTTTAGGGGCCTATGGTGACAAATAAGAGCCTACCCAAGGGGCTTAGGTTAGGCTGTGTGGCGGGCTTACTGCTGTCCTTGGGAGTTGAAGCAGGGAAGCCTTCAGGGAGGAGGTGACTCCTGAGCTGGGCTTTGAAGGATGAATAGAAGTTTGTGTTGTCATGTTTGAAGGCACCTTGCAATTCCCAGCACATGGTGGTGGGCCCAGTCAATGCCCATCTGCCCCTGGTAGCAGTTGGCGCTCAGCGCAGGTGTGTGCCAGCTGATGGGCCTCCTGTTGGTGGGGCGGGAGTGGGAGGCCTGCAGGACCAAGTCTGAGGTGTGAGGCTTCCCCTTAATCTGCCTCCAGTGCAGCTAGGCCTGGGGTGCTTGGCCCAGGGGTCTGGACAGCTTTGTCCCCCAGTCCCCAAACTGACAGGTGGGAGCTAGGCCCTTGTGAGTTTCCAGGGGCTGCTTAACAAAGCACATAATTACTGGGTAATAAACCACCCCAAAATGAGTGGCTTACAACAACAGCAAACGTTGACTCTGCCCCTGAATGTGCTATTTGGATGGGCTCTGCAGGTGGCTCCACAGGTGGCTGGAAGGTCCACTTTCAAGCCAGTTCACCCACATGGGTGAGGCTGGGGGGCTCTCTCTTCCCCACCCGCCCACCTCTTGCCCTTCCCAGCTGCCCCCACAAGGAGCTGTAAGACCCTTTGTTGAGGTGGGGTCTCCGGTTTGTGCTGGGGCCCGGGGCCTCCCCTGGCCAGCCCCTGTGAGTGTGGTCTCAGCTGCTATAGGGCCTATGTGGGGTGCAGTCTGGCCCAGCCTCACCTGGTCGTCAGCCACCTGGGTGCTGTTTACACCTGCAGGTAGGTGGAGATGTGCTTCCACAGGTGTAGGGTATCTCTGGCCGGACTGCAGCAAACCATGACATTGACGTCGGCTGTCAGGCGAGAGTGCAATGGCTGGGGACAGAGGGCGGGTGATTTTTCTCTGTAAACCCTTACTATAAAAAGGCAAGTAAACATTGTGGGAGTAGCGCATGCCTTCCAGAAAGTGCCTGAAACAAGAGTACCTGGCAGCTCAATGAATTTCGCAAAGTGAACACATGCAGGTGACTGGCCCCAGCAAGAGAGAACATGGCCAGGCCCTGCCAGCTCCCTTGGCCCCTCCCAGCCCACAGGCCCCACTCAAGAGAGCCACTCCCCTGGGACATTGATCCATGATCACGTTTCGGGTCCCAAACTCCCTCCATGGGGTCACAGTGTGTTCTCATCTGAGCCGGGCTCCCTCACTAAGGATCCCGTCTCTGGGATTCACCCCCAGGGGTGTGTATCCCAGGGTTGCCCTTTTTCACTGCTGCATAGTATTCTACTGCGGGCACAGATCTCAGTTTATTTACTCATTTTCCTACCAATGGATGTCTGGTTGGTTTCAGTTTCTGGTTATTATGAAAAATCTCATACATGGGCATTTGCTCCTTTTGGACACACGCTAGAGCCTTCCCTACTTTTTAAGTCTTGAACTTTGTGAACAGATGAGCTGTTTGACAAATAAATATGTGGACCCATGGTAATGTGGAGGCCAGGCCAGGCCAGGGCTGGCGTGGGCCCAGGATGTGCTTCCATGGGTCAGGCCGGTCCAGGAAGCCAGCACTGGAGGAGTGTCTGGTGGGGTATGGGCCGGAGAGCAGTGGGAGAACTCAGGGCCGAGTTAGCCCTGCCATCCACAGACACAGTGAGGGCTGAAGGGCACCCCCGATGGGGCGGGGTCCTGGGCAGAGGCCCTCCGGATCCCAGAGGCAGCCTGAGCGAGGGGCCTGGGCCGCAGCCCCCAGCCTCGTGATGCCTACAGGCCGGCGCTCATCTGCAGGGGTGACAAACCAGAGCTCGGGGCTCCTGTGCCTTCTCCCCGGGTTTAGGGGGGCCCCACAGCTCAGAGAGGACCACTCTTCTTCCATTAATCGGTTCTTGGAGTGCTTGTTGGAAGCGGCCTCTTTAGCACTTCATTAAACACTTTAGTTTAATAACAACCTCGGGGGGAGCCCCGCCCGAAGTCGTGTGGGCCGGGAGCAAGCAGCTGCATCAATTAACCCGGCTCTCTCCGGGGTGCAGTTAGATGCGAGAGCCCCTCGGAAAGTGCACGTTGCTGCAATTAGACTCCAAACGCGGCAGGTTGATCACCCCGAGATCGGTGCCCCCATTGATCGGACTGGCTGGCGTTTGCTGCCAGCAAGTCTTACCGTCCTCATTAATAAATTAGGCCCCGCTTGGAACTGTCCTCATGAGGGGGTGTGAACAAGGGTGGCGCTGGGGCTGGGAAGTGTCCCCTGTACCTACCCCTGGTGGTCTCGGATGTCCTGGTGCTCCAGAGTGTGGCATGGCGTGGCGTGGCATCCCAGGCGCTACTGGCTCCTCCTGGCCTCTTCCTGCACCTGCTGTTTCCGACCTTCGAGCATCCCTGTCCTTGCACCCGAAGTGCCTTCTCTATGCCCCCCACAACCAGACACCCCACCTGGGGAGTAAAGAGGAAGGCTGGCCAGGCCAGGCTGGAGGTGGCTCCACTTCCACTCACTGCTAGACCTTGGGCAAGCCCCCTGGGGCAGACAAATGCCAGGGGTCCCCCTTAAGCCCCACTTCCTGGAGTTCACACCCAGGACAAGACCCGGAGAGTTGCTCCCAAGCAAGAGAACGTGGCACAGTGAGGGGTGTCTCTCCCGGGACTAGGTTGTGTGTGTAGGACTCCGTCTGCCAGATGCACTTTGAGAGACATCCCCCTCACTGGCTGTGAAGAAGTAGCGTCTGTGTCATGAGAGACCACTCAATAGGGACCTGGTCAATCTTCAGCAAAGAAGCCAGATCCCCCACCCTGAACCTGCCAGGAAACTCAAGCTACCACACCCAGAGCGAGCCTGGAAGCAGATTCTGCCCCAGTCAAGCCTGCAGATGAGAGCGCAGCCCAGCACTGCACCTGCAGCCCTGTGGTCCTGAGCAGACGGCCTGGCAAGGCCACGCAAGGCTCCTGGCTCACATGCCCCGAGAGTTAGTAGCTGTGTGTGGCTTCAGGTGGCCAAGCTATGCAGCACACTCCTTGTCCCTCTGAGCCAGCCACTTCTTTTCTCTCATCTGTGAAATGGGCTGCCTGCAGGGAACACAGGGTGCCTGTGCCTGTTAGTCCTCTCCTCTCAGACCCTGCTCAAGTCGCTTCCTGGAGGAAATCTTCCCAGATTGCCCCGTCCTGGTGAGGGTGAGTGCCCCTGGTTCCTTGAGGGCAGGGCAGGCCTGACCCTGTGTCTCTGGGCCAGTGTAGGACTTGGCACCCACCAGGGGGCTGCAGCCCTTGGGTCTGCACAGCCTTCCCTGGAGCCCTGAGTCTCGGCTAGCAAATGGCACATTAGAAGGGAGAATGTTCTTCACGTGGAGTCCGGGCTACTCCCGCAGGAGCCAGCCTGCATCCCCACCCCAGCCCTAGGGGCACCCCTTTAGTCGGCCCCTCCCACCTGCTGCAAGTCCACACCTGGAGCAGGTTTTGTGCTCAGGTGTTCCCAGGAGCCCAGGAGGAGGTGGAGATGGGCCATGTCCATCCTGGCTGCCACTCTCTGCCCCCTGTGTCAGGACACTCCCCTGCCCACCTTGCCCCCTGTGTCGGACCCTCTCCTCTCCCCACCCTCTCTGCCCCCCTGTGACCAGTTTCCTGCTGGACGGCTTTGCCCATGGATGGGTAAGGCTGTGGTGCTCGGGCTGGGGGAGCATCCCCTCAGGAGGGGATTATCGTGGAGAAGAACCGGCCCAGTTGTGGGGCATCTGCTCCCAGTGTGCAGGAGGGCAGCCGCCTCAGAGCGCACTCAGGCCTGCTCTGCCCCTCCAGGCCTGGCTTGTGGCGGGGCAGCCTGGCTCTGTCCCCACGGTCCCCACATGGAGGGCACAATTCTTCTTCCCAGGATGCTGACACCACGGACTGTCCAGGCGCCTGGTTACAATGGCTGTGGCCGGGAGAGGGGCAAACCGCCCGCTACTCTCACTGTACCAGGGAGGGAATGTGGGCGCTGGCTGTTCCTGCAGATGGCTCACAGGCTCACTCACTGTGGTTCTGTAGACGGGGGGTGGGGAGGGAGGGTGGAGGCTGAGAAATTGTCCCCAGGTTGCCACTTGGGAGCAGGACAAGATGCAGGCCCTCATGGGGGCTGGATGCCAGAGCAGCTTTCAGGACCTGGGTCTGTGAAGCCCAAGGGAGAGACGGCTCCAGGAACCCTGCCTCCAACCTTTGTGCCTGCACAGCCCCTGCCACCTGCTGATGCAGGTCAGGCCGTGGGCCCTTCAGGAACTTTCAGCAATAATCAATGTTTACATTGTTTTCAGCCAGTACATTTGGGTGCTGCTTGTTAGGCAGCACTAGCTAACTAGTACACCAACATTTAATGAGCACCTAGTTCATGGTCAATTCAGCCTCCAGCAATATGGCCAAGTGTTAGAATTTTTTTTTAATAGTTGAGGCAAACCCAGGCTCAGAGAAGGTAACTGGCTTTACTGAAGACACACAGCGGGGCCAGGACTTGAAGTCTGATCTGTCACACCCCAAATCTGGGACCTGTCTTCCTGCCCCTCCCACTCCCTCCATGCTGTGGGCCCCAGGGGCTCGGGGCCTCTAGCTGGGGTCCCATTCCCCCCTAATGGGCTCAAGTGGAGGGAGATTTCAATCCAATAAGACAAAGCTGCAATAACTGTTATAATTAATTTATACAAAAGACATTATAAAATTACACTGTGCATTCCAATCCCATCCACGAAGCACACTCGCTTCCCAGTTAAGCTGTGGGGCCTCATGAAGACAGACGGGAAAGAGGTATTTCAATATTTCTTATAATTTTATATTCTCTCTAATATCTCTCATGCTAATTTCATTATGCAACACAGTCGGCACGGTGATGTAATTATTGAAAAGTAATTTTGCAATAAATGGATTTAAATGTGTTAGAGTCCACTGTAAATTCAATCTCGCAGTGAGGGTGGTGGGTGCAGACAGCAGGCAGCGAGGGGGCCGGGCCTGGGCTGGAATCCGAGAAGTCCTGAGCGGCCCCGGCCGGGAGTCTCCTTACACCTGCTAACGACATCCATCCAGAGGTGCTGAGATGCCGTGCCGTCGTCTCTCCCTCCTCCTTTCCCCACCCACGGTTTGGCCCACCTGGGCCAGCACAGCCTCCCCCGCGACACTCGAGACCCTCCCTGTGGGCCCCCTGTGCCCCTTCCTAAACCCAGGCCATGCCCTCTGCCCCTCGCCTAGGACCCCAGAGTAAGACCTAGACCCTGTCTCGTTTCCTCTGGGTCACCCTCTTGCTGGTCCACTCACCAGCATGCCCCGACGCCCCCCCATACCCCCTGGAGCCTTTGCCCTGGCTGTCCCCTTGGCCAGGACCACTCTCCTGATGCCCAGCATGGGGGCAGGGTGAGGGCCAGCGAGGTGCTGGCGGGTTGGCGGTGTGCAGAGCCAGGGGTCTGTGCTCAAGTCAGGCTGCCCTTGCTGGGCCTGGTGCCCTTGCTTAGAAAGTGGGGTCCCCGTGTGAAATGTGAAGGATTGGTGTATATACAGCAGGTGCTCAGTAAAGGTCCCACTTACACCATGATAGCCAGGGAGGACAACAGGTCCCATCTCCTCAGCCCACGCGCACAGGGTTGCATTCCACACCGTGGGGAGGCTCTGCCTGGCCGTCCTGCTCCTGCCTCTTGGCCGCTGCAGGAGAGACTCGTAACCGCCTAGAGCCTCAGCCAGCAGAGAGGCCACTTTTGGGGACAGCTAATGACAGCCTCAGGGTCCCACGTCCACCACACGCATCAGTGGGGTGGGCAGGGCAAGCATCCACCCTCCCCTGGCACAGGTGAGAACTCACTCACTCACCCACAGGTGAGAACTCACTCATTCATTCACCGACAGCGCTTGGGCAGTCCTCCCCGCCACACTGAGGCAGAGGCGAGGGGAGGGCCCCAGTGCCCCCTCACTCCGGAACTCTCCTCAGCAGCCCCCGGGTTGGCACCAGCGCCCTCCCCATCTCGGCCAAACCGGAATCTGTAATTTGTTCTTGGGCGATGTGTAAATTGGCATCTCATTGATTATTAATGAAGTGCTAATTGCTCTTTGAAACCAATTTTGATGCAAATGCAGCTGGAGCTGTTTGTGCAATTTCTCCAGTGGGCTTCCACAGCTGCTGAGATCCGGGGCAGTGGCCAGGGAGCGGCCGCAAGGCCCTTTGCCGTCTGCAAGTCCACTCCCCGCCCAGAGCCTGAAGGAGGCCGGTCAGGAGAACGTGGGCACCGGGTCACAGAGGGACCATAGGCAGAGCGGGAGGGCCACACCAGAGCCCCCTTTGGTTCTTGGGGAGGGAAGGCAAGGCCCCCAGGGCCAACTGAGGCAGCCCTGGGCACCAGGCCCAGCTGGGGTCTGGCCTGGTCGGAGGACCAGGCCATTCTCGTCCCAATGCCTGAGTGCCCCAGGCCCGTCTGGGTTGGAAACATCCTGCTGTGCGGGGTGCCACCAGCACGTCCCCACTGGACTACAGCCCAGGCATCTGGCTGCTGGAAGGACAGGGGGTCCACACTAGCCCCAGGTGCCATGGCCAGGAGGGCTGGCTGGGCCTGGATGTGGTGGGACCCCCAGGGTTCAGGGCAAATCCAGTTGGCGGTTGCCTGGCTGCACCAGGTGGTTGCCTGGCAACCGGGCTGGGGGTCCATCCCCAGCAGAGAAGGGGCTTCTGGGGACCAGTTCCCTGGGCTCGGGGAAGGCTGTGTTGTCTGGCTGTGACTTTGGGGGCTGGGAGAGAAGCTCCACGGAGTAGCCAACAGCCTGGTCATTCCCAGAAGGCTGCAGGACCCCCAAGAAGTCCCCTGCCTCCCTAAGTCCAGCGTCAGAGCCACATGTCTACCTGGAGACTTGGCTCCTAGGCCCCAGAGGGGTTTGTCATGGTGCCCCCGGCCTACCAGCGCCCAGGGAGGTGGTATGAGGGCTGAGGTGGGGCCCAGGTGGAGGCTGGGGCGAGGACTGATCCTGGAGCTTCTGGCCCAGAGTGTGTGGGAGTCACTGAGACCCTCACTTCCTCCGGGTCCCGGGGCCTGGGAACTCGGGGGCTCTGAGCAGCAACCCACCACATTCTGAAGGCTGCAGGGCATGCTGGGAAAATCCCTGGGTTCACATCCTTGGGGTGGGAGCAGGAGGTCTACGCAGGCCCTGGGGTACAGACCCCTCCCTCGTCAGGGGTGGAGAGCCCACCACCCTGCCCTGTAGCCTGACAAACGGGCCACACAGCTGGATGTCAACCAAACGTCTGTTGGGGTCTTGCAAGGTGGGAGCCCTCAAATCCCAACCACACGGCCCAGCCATGGTGCTGAGTCTGGGGGTGGGCTGAGGTGTGGGGAGAGGAGGAGGCCCCTGAGGCTCCTGGCGGGGGGTGCAGGTGGGTGCGGATGGGTGGGTGCAGCCCTGTTGCTGTGCTGGCTTCCTGGCTCAGCCTGCCCCTCTCTGCCCGTGAGGGGTGGGTCGACCTGGGGTCTCCTCCCAGTCCAAGGAGGGTCACTGGTGCATTGCTCATTTCTCACGGGCAAGCTGGGTGGGAGTGGAACAGGCAGCTGGGCCTGGGGTGGGCTGGAGCCAGGAACCACCCCTCCCCCAGTGACCCCACCCCCTCGTGACCTCCACCTCCAGCCTCCCATCTGCAGGGCCCTTCCTGGGGTGCCACTGCCACGCTGCCAGGCCCCAGGGCCTGTCACAGCCAGATCCTCCATCCAAAGGTGTCCATGCGCGAGCTCACGGGCTCAGGATGAGACCTGGGGAGCTGGGGGTCCAGAGGTGGGTCTGGTGGGAGTCACTGCCTTCCTGTGGGGTGGGCACATCATATCTCCTGCCAGAGCCTCAGTTTCCCTGCCTACCAAAGGAAAATGGTGGCTCCCAGTTGCTGGGCTGCCATGGGAAGTGATGAGATGATGCATGAGGCGGGGAAGTGGCAGGAGGCACTTAGTGGGCCTCACCCTGAGCTCCTGGGGACTTGGGGAAGAGAGGGGAGAGAGACACAGAGACAGGGAGAGATAGAGAAACAGAGCTAGACGAGAGAGAGGCAGAGACAGAATGAGACAAAGACAGAGAGACAGAGACAGGGAGACAGAGAGAGATGGGGAGAGACAGGAAGAGATAGAGACAGACAGATAGATGGAGAGCCGGAGACAGGGAGACAGGGAGTGAGTGGCAGAGCCTGAAGGCTGGAACAGGCTGGCCACTGCCTGCGTCCCACCATCTAGGGTGCACCTGCCACACAACCAGCCCTGATCTGCTGCCTCCCTGGCCTCTGCAGAAGGCCGGGCCTGGCTCCCGGCCCTGCACCTGCCCTGGGCTCAGCAGGGGTCCCTCAGTAGGCAGTACGGTAGTAAGTTGGGGAAGCCTGTGCTCCAGCCTTCAAGGCAGCACTGCTTTGTCTGATATTTAAAGTACTCATAATGAATACAAAAAGTCCGTGACAAACAAAATATTAAAATGTTCAACAAAGACAGGGCCAGGGCTGCACTGGGTGAGCCTCCAGCCTCCTGGAGCCAAGAGTCCGGCACTGTAGGCAGCAAGAACCCCCAGCCCCACTCCCCCCAGCAGGTCCTGGGGTCCAGCAGAGGCCCAGAGAGGTGCTCCTGGTGGGTAGCAGGTGACACCAGCCAAGAAAGGGATGGCAGGAGGGGGCATTTGGGGGCACTGTGCATCTGGGGCAGACGGTGGGGCACAGGCTGTCCCTGCTGGGACAGGGGGACGGGACAGCGGCAAAGGACTGAGCAGAGCTGAGCGGGGGCTTCTCAAGGGGGGATCCCGCTGCCCTCCAGGTCAAGCCCACCAGGAAGCAGTTGTCTGGGCTTCCAGGGGCAGGGGCTGAGGCTGCCCCGAAGATGTCTTTCTGAAGGGAGCCTCGAGCTAAGCCCTATTGTCACACGTCAGAAGAGTCTGGAGGAAAACACACCTGCCTGGGTCACTGTCGGAGAGCTAGTGGGTCCTGGTGCATGGTGCGTGGAATCCCTCCGGTTGGGCCCACAGCATCTGTCTGTGGGCTGTGCTTCCTCACTGCTGCCTGGGACTCACCAGCACTCACCTGCTCCCCTGTGGGTGAGTGTTTGGGTCGTCCCTGTGGGTGGTGCAGCTGAGAACACTCCGGTTGCATCTTTGGTGCACACGTACCAAGAACACGCGTGGTGCTGTGATGCGTGTTTGTGTCCCGAGGGCTGTGTTCAGGCTCCTCTGTCTGAGCAGCCATGGGCAGGGGTGTCTCCTGTGGCCTGAAGCCTCCTGAAGGGGCTGGTCCTGGTAGCCCATCCCTGCTGTCCCAGCCTCCCCTGTTTAATGCTATGCCGTGGATTCTGCCTGTGTCACCACGGCAGCGGCAGCTCTCTTGGTGCTGGTGCCTCACCTGATGTCTCCGCCCTCTCTCTTTCCTTTAACCTTCCTGTTCATTACTTCTGTAACCAGAGAAATGTTTTCATAGCGGCTGTGGGGGGTGAGGTGCAGGGGAGGAAAGTGGGGGACTCAGCCTGGCAGTAAGTGGCCTGGGAGGGCTCTGTGTTTCCGCGGCACGTGGGGCATGCCACACGCCTCCCAGCCCCCACAGTCCCCACCGAGTCCTCAGGACTTGTCCCTGCAGGTCGCTGGAGCGGTGGAGGTTGGAGTGGTTTTGGGGTTTACCCCCGGGAGGTGAGTTCCTGGAGACCTGCTCAGTGGCCATTGGCAGCTGGACGTGGAGGCCAGAGCCTGGAGCCGCCCGGGAACCAGGGGCCAGGAGGCAGAAGCAAAGCTCTGGTCTGCGCCCTGTGATGTGTCTTTGGGGCCCGTGTTCCTTTGCAGCCCCTGCAGGTCTGTCTGTCCCCTGGGCGCAGCCCCCTCGGGGTCTCTCCCTCCCACTTACCTCCCTCATCCCATTATCGACCTCATCTCTGAGCCTCCTGGTTTCTGAGAGGTGGGAAGGGGCGGCCCAGGTTTGGACCCCTGGGGGGCCAGCAGGGGGTGTTGAGTGGGGGGCAAATGTATTTTAAATACAAAAGATACCAAAAACGGAATAAATATTTAATTTTATTTTATTAAATACCAACCTGGTGATGGCTGACACTTTATTAAAGTGTCAAAGTGAGTGTTCGTACACTCTAATTACTTAGAGTCTAACAAGGTGGGGAGGCCGGCGTGGCCGGCTCTGGGTGCGCGGGAGGTGCTTGTGCCCCCGTCAAGTAACACCTATTAAACCGTTATTTGCACCTAGAGGCATCTCATTAATACCTCGACTAGTGCCGCCGCGCGCCTCTGCGGGCTGACCCCAGGCTGGGAGAGAAGAGGCGGCCCCTGATTTCACCCCTGGCGCAGCCTCCTCCGACCAGCAAAGCCTATAAAATTAATAACAACTCTCCCACCTAATTGAATTCCTGACAAATGGAGCCTCCTGCTGCTGCAGGCTTGGTGCATCCCGGGATCCGGGGGCAGAGCCTCGGACCTTGCGCCTGGGGCTGGGCCCAGACCCCGGGAGCTGCCCCAGGCAGGTAGGGGCCTCTGGTGCACCTCTGGCTCCATCCCGGGCCCCCTCTCCAGAGTGACCTGCCCTTCCACGCCTCTCAAGCCTCCCTATTTTGGGAAGAGGTGGAGACTGCCTGGCCCCATCGGGGCTGTGTGAGCTGGAGCTAGTCTCAGTGCGTCTTGGTGCCTCTTCTGCATGTGGGGACGGTGACTCTGAGAACCACAAGGGAAGCGGTGGGTGAGGACCAGCTCTGCAGGGTGCTCCAGCTGCCCCAGCTCCCAGAATCCTCGGCTTCGGAGAGGAAGCCCTGCAGCTCCAGCCCCCCCTCCGCCCAGCTCCCTCTGGCCCCTATCTCTTGCTACCATGGCCACCCTCGCCAGCCTCCGGCCACACTGGCCTCGTGCCTTCCTCTCTCTCGCTGCCCCGAGAGGCAACACACCAACTCCACTCCCCATCTCCACCCTGTGCACTGACTATCCGAACTTCCACAACGACTCCGCTACGGCTGGCATTCGGCACAAACAAAAGACAGT
>CAUYMX010037666.1:0-34679 GCA_963573855.1 Lepilemur septentrionalis | reverse complement strand
CGGGCTATAGTGCCGTGGCATCAGCCTAGCTCACAGCAACCTCAAACTCCTGGGCTCAAGCAATCCTTCTGCCTCAGCCTCCCAAATAGCTGGGACTACAGGCATGTGCCACCATGCCCAGCTAATTTTTTCTATATATATTTAGTTGGCCAATTAATTTCTTTCTATTTTTAGTAGAGACAGGGTCTCGCTCTTGCTCAGGCTGGTCTTGAACTCCTGACCTTGAGCAATCCGCCCGCCTCGGCCTCCCAGAGTGGTAGGATTACAGGCGTGAGCCACTGTGCCCGGCCTGCCTAGTGATTTTTTTAATAACTCATTTTTTCTTAGCTGGAGGCTCAGAAAGATTGACTTGAAATAATGTTACTTAAAAATATTAGATTTCATTACATATTTACTTTTATTGCAAATGAGAGTTAAATGCATCTTGCAAAACTTTGTAGAAATAAGTATGCTATTTTTAAAAAACTTTTTATTGCATTTAAATTTTACACACACACACATCTCAGCATGAATCCTCATGATTTGAGAGGTGAAAATACCCAATTTATAACAGTGTCCTCTATGTATCTTGCACAGATGGCATTTCTTTTTGAGAGGTAATTGGGCCGAACTCAGTGACCTAACTACCCTCCAATTCTGCTAGAAAAAACCCATAATGTTCAGTGAAAAAGCTGACATTATAGAAAAACATAATGCCATAAGAAAGACCATATGTTTTTTTAAAAAAAAAGTTTCCCAAAATGAAGACCCTGAACTTCTTACCTAGAAGCCTTTTTTTTTCTAGCCAAAAATATTCTATGACATTCTCTTTTTCCTTGAACATGAACATGCCAGTCATCTGCACCCACCTGGAAGGTGACACAGTTCTCCAGAATTTCTGTAGTTCCAAGTTTAATCTCCATGACATACTTGACACAGTTGCTGGCAATTTCTAAGAAGTGGCTCTACATCACACTGTGCCCTTTTTGATTTTAGACATTTCTATCCAGGTAAATTTAGAGCAGAATTAAAATGTATCATTGAAATGGGACAAACGTCACCAAAGTACAATTATATACCACAGTGATTTTGCGGGAATGTAATTTCACAAATTATGTTTTCCGGAAATGAATCTGAGGCAGTGATCTGTTTGGTCTATTTATAGCTAGAAGATCTTCATTACTTACTTCACAACCCCTGAGGGTTCACTGATTGTCTAGTCCTCCCTGTCTGAGTCTCTGAGGTTCTGCATGTGCACCAACTTGGGCTCTCGGAGCTGCTGGGCACACATACTGGGACCCCAGAGCAATGTTCAAAATCCGAGACAAGCCAAGAGTATTTTTGCTTTAAGTATTGCTTGTACTGCTCTTAAATTTACCAAAAGCCAAAGAAAACTTTCAGGAAAAGTTGCAAACACGTAGAAGAATGAACGTGTAATTTTTCAGTGGCTTTGTTGTTTATGTCAGCACTTGCCTATAAGTAGTTTACTCTGGCTTCACATACTTTGGCAGCCAAGAATATTGGAAAGACCGTGCTCTTTTTCCATTCATTAATCAAATATTGAATTGATGCTAGGCAGACTGTTCTCCAAACAGTATTTTCTAAATGCATTTGGTCATAATTTTTATTAAAAAAGTGGATGACTTTGAAGCCCTGATTGGGCAGGTTCGACATTGTGCCAATACAAAAAATAAAGTAAAAAGCACAGGATCATATCATGGGTACTTTGCAGATCATTTGCCAGGACATTTAGTGTTTACTCTATGGCCTTATTCTATAGAAAAAATCATCAGTCTTAATAGAGACAACTTTTCATTGTATTGAGGAAGTGCCTTCTCATTAAGAAAGGAGTAGAAAACACAGATGGCAGAAATGAGGAAGAGTATAGAATATTTAACATAAAGAACCCAGGCTTCTCTCTTCAACAACCATTTCTCTGAAGCTAGCTTATTGTAATTAAAAAGATAAAGATGCTGCTTTATCTTATTTCTTGTTGTATGCGTTTGGCTGACATCTGCAAGCCATGAAGGTAGAAAGTTTACTAAAAATATTTATATTTAAGAATTATTTATTCATTTAAACACTCGCCATTGTAGGCATAACACACAGAGTCAAAAAAAACTAACAAAATGCATATTTGAACAACCAGTATTCTAGATATCTGCTATAGCAGATGCATACTCTGAGAATTTATAGTTAAGTAGCATGATAAAAATAATTTTATCCTCTATTTATGTAAGGGATGTGGGTCTTCTGATAAATATGAATGATAAAACCAAAATAGGTTGCACCTTATTGCCTATGTTGGATGTAAGACCCTCCTAAAACACACCTTCCTAATTGACCTATCTCATTACCCTTGACATCAAACTCCTCCAAGCTGCTGGCATGGACTTTTGGATGTAAGAGCTAGATGGTGACTACTTGAGGCTGATGCATTTTTAATAATGGCAACCCTGAGATACCTCGTGGCAGAAATTGCAATTGATGCCAAGGTGATTAGCATATGTTCCAGCTGTAGCCAGCCCTTCTGCTGATTTCCCCAATGAACTGTGAACCTCAGAAGTGTTTTGCTGACCTTGTGTTGAATGTGCTTTTCTGGAATTCCCGTTTGGAAAGATATAAAACACATTTAACTCACAGTGGCAGCTGTCTTTGCTTACTGGTTAACTTGGGTGGTGGTGGCACCTGGATCCAAATCATAATAATATCATCATGGATGGAAAAAAAAATGGTAAAATTCTGAGAGAGACAGATAGCCCAGCTGTAACTATAAATTAGTAGGTTGAAACTTTAAAAACCTTACAAGAATTTATCATCTAAATACTGTGGATATATTTAAAATAGTCACCTGAAATGACAGTACAGTTGTCCCAGTGCTGCTACCATTCATCAAAACAGCTTTGGAACATTGAATTTTATTGATAAAATCTCTTATACTTTTAGACGAATTACTCTCATTCACATATATCTTCTGTCACAACCAGTATTAAGTCTACAAATAATGCACTAGCACTATTTTGAAATTGCAGGGAGCTGCACTGGTAAGATCATAATCATGTAATTTTAAATTATTTTCCATGAAAGGTTAGTTTTAAAGTCTCTCTAAGGAAATTTTTACTATAGTTTATATATGCCATATCCTTCTGATAAAATCTAATCACCTCAAGGGGCACACTAGGTAAATCTATAGTATCCATTAATATACTATTCTTAGATTCTTGGATGAGATGATAGCAAACATAATGAAAATTTCTATTTGACATTTATATCATTCGATAGAGGAAAAACCTATCTCCGAAGCCCCATTTAAAACAAAATAGATGTGGAAATAAGCGTCCCATAGTTTGAAGCAAGGAGATTTTGAAATGTAAATTTTGATTTTGAATAAGCTAATATGATAAAAGGAGAACAGCAGTCACATAAATCTTGGGACATCTTTTGCGTACTGACATAGTCTTTTACCAAAATGCTAATTAGGTTCCTAGTATGTACTAGGTTATGCAGAGATTGGGGACTTTCAGATAAAATATGAATCAGAAAGAGATGGTAACTTGATATGAAGTAAATTAATTTCAGTGTGTCCTGAAAAATAGCTTATGGTCTGATCAGTAAATATTCACTCAGAAAAATTAAATCGAGGATAATTTCAGAGCTAGATGAATGAGACAGTTCAATATATATCACATAGGGTAAGAGAGAGGTAAATTTAAATACACATATACAGCTAGGGAGGGAATGAGCACTATCATTTTTTATCTGGAGGTGTGGTGCATATTGAATTCAGGTATATGATCTGCAGTAACTAGCAACAAAGATCTTTGCTTTCTCGGTAACTAGAAATGTGGAGCGGAGCTTCATTCATGGACTGAGGATAATGAAAATTAAATGATATAATTTTAAAAGAGAGAATAAATGAAAACTTGATTCATGGAAGAGGTGAAAGCTGACATTGAAGATCAATTGAGAAAGTGTTTAATATTTAATATATGTGGAAACATGGAAATAACACATATCATTACCCCACTCTATGCACAATTTTTTTTTTTTTTTTTTGAGACAGAGTCTCACTCTGTTGCCCGGGCTAGAGTGAGTGCCGTGGCGTCAGCCTAGCTCACAGCAACCTCAAACTCCTGGGCTCAAATGGTCCTTCTGCCTCAGCCTCCCAAGTAGTTGGGACTACAGGCGTGCGCCACCATGCCCGGCTAATTTTTTTTTGTATATATATTTTTAGTTGGCCAATGAATTTCTTTCTATTTATAGTAGAGACAGGGTCTCGCTCTTGCTCAGGCTGGTCTCGAACTACTGACCTCGAGCGACCTGCCCGCCTCGGCCTCCCAGAGTGCTAGGATTACAGGCGTGAGCCACCGCGCCCGGCCGTGTGTCTGGCTTCTTTAATCCAACACTGAGATTCCTCCATGTTGTTATATATGTAACAAATGGTAGCTCGTTCATTCTTGTAGTAGTATAACATTCTATGGTGTGACTATATCACAATTTATCTGTTCTGTTGATGGCTACGTGGATGGTTTATAGGTTTGGGCTTTTAGGAATAGTACTACCGTACGTGCTCTAATACAGCACTGTCCAATAGAACTTTCTGTTATGGAAATATTCTGTAGTTTGTGTGGTCCAATAACTACAGCCATATGTGGCTAATAAGCACTTGAAATGTGACCAGTGTGATTGAGGACCTGAATTTTTATTTGTATTCAATTCTAAGTATTTTAAATATTATGTAAATAGCCACAATGTGGCTGGTGGCTACCTATTGGCAGTTCCAATACGTGCCGAGTGACCACTGTATGAGTTTCTGCGGGGTATCCAGCTAGGAGGAGAAGTGCCGAGTCATCATGTGTGCATATGTTCAGCATCAGAAGACACTCAATGACTTTCACTTTCATTCTTTCCTCTTTTATATAAATCTCTATAGAAAATATGAAGAAGGAATATGTACCTCTCGAGTTTTATTTTTATTTCTTAGGGGTTGGAACTGAATTTTGCTTTTATACACTTGCCTGGATATTCCACACTTTTTGTCCTCACAGGAAATTGTGGTAAGGGATGGGATTCACCTCTCAATTTCCTCCCAGGTATTTGTGACTACAGGGAACTCTCCTCCTGAAGCCAGTGGCTGTGAACTAGCCAGTTGATTGACTCATAGACCGACAAGATCATCCCAAGTTTTTTCCATGTAGAGGTGGTGACATTAAACCTGAATTATTTGTAAATCCACATTGTACTTTTGTTCTTCTCACGTGTAGGTAGAATCTCTGATTCTATTTCTGGAGACTGAGAGTCCAGAGTCCTCCTATGGTGTCCGTGAGACAGAGTCTGGACCTGAGTGTATTTTCTCTTCTCCAGCTGTGTCCAGTGTCTGGGCAGACAGAGCTGGGAAGTGCTCCCTGACACTCAGCCCTACTGCTGAGCTTTGGGAAAATGCTGGTTAGGTCTCTTCCTACGTCTCTTCTCGGTGGCCACAGAGGACAAGCAAGTACTGCCAGCACTCAGGAATGCAGCTATACAGACAGGTAAATATGTCCTTTGCTTTTTCTCTTTTCTTAATCTCCACCTCTTATCTTCAGTGTGCTCTTCTGTATTCTTTCATGTAAATTACTAAATATAAAAAGTGACTACCATAATTTTTTCTAGAGCACAGCTAACCCTGTTGAACCCCTTCCAGGACAGAACCAAAACCAAATGATTTGGCTTGTGTATTCAAAATAGCACAGTCGAGATTGCCGTGGCTATTGGGATTGATTTGGAAGCAGCAGCAATTGAAGGGAGAAATATTTTACAGAATCATTTTAGAAAATGCTGTTCAAAAAACCAAGCATTTTTAACGCTTATTTTGGGTAGTTGCTGTCCTTTTTCTGATTGAAGTGGGACTTCAAGTTTTCAGTTTTTTGGGTTTTTTTTGGTTTTTTGTTGTTGTTGTTTTGGTTTCTTACCTATCAGGGCACAGAGAAGTAGAATAACCATTTCAGGAAAATATAATATAATTTGTATCCAGTAGGCAAGATGACAGATGTGCTATGTCAGTTGCTACTCAAGTCTTCACATAATACTTGGCAGCCATTTGTAAATGTAAACAGCCATTTGGCTGTTTCTTTGCTTAAGACTCAGTCTCTATAGACTTCAACCCAGCACTTTTAAAGTGTCTCCTAGAGAACAAGGCTTCTCAAATTTAATATGCACACAGACAATCTAGGGGTCTTGTTAAAAATGCAGATTCCATCTCCTGAGGTTTGGGTGGGGCTTGAGATTCTACATTTCTAACAGACTCTCTGGTCATGCTCATCCTGCCTGTTCAGGGTCCACGTTCTGAGTAGCAAGCTTATAGACATCTTCAGAAGCTAACTGCTAAAGGTATCGACGGCTAACTCCTGCCTGACCCAATCAAAGGACAGAATGGTGAGATTTGGGGGAGTCAGATGAATTTTGTATTTTTAATTTATATATCTGGTCTACTTCCAAAATAGGCGACTAAAAGTATTAAAACACTTACAATGTTTTATATGAATTAATAAAACATTGAATTTTTTTAAAAGGATTCTTGAGTCCATAGTGATATTCAAAAAAAAAAAGAAGAGGAAGGGGAGCCCTTTTAACAAAAGAACCCCAGTTAGTAAATGTAGAAGGAAAGATAGAATCACCATTCTGTAACCTCTAATGACATCATTGATTCGGGCAAAGATTATAAATGCTGAAGCCACTGAGTGAAAGGTTCTTGGGGTACCAGATAGTCTTGTGGTTTTAAAGTATCACCCATCATTACTTATTAAATACAGAGGGAAAAGTATGTTTTACAACAGAGAGATCTGGCAGGCATCACCTTAAAATAAGTCATCACCAATAGTATCACAACCTGACATTCTGTGCCCCTGATGTGGGAAGTAACCAACATCTCCTTGTACTATTATTTGCAAAAACATTTAAGCTCAATCTAATCGTGAGGAAAAAATTAGATAGTTCCAGATTTTGGATATCCTACAAGACAAGAGCCCTGGACTAAACAGTCATGCAACTCAGTGACTGAATCCTAAACTGGGGAAGAAACATAAACACCATATTAGATGTTACTAGAACAAATGAACTTTTAGTATGGATTACATATTAGATAACATCAGTGTATCAAGGCAGTAGAAGTGTGGTTATATCAGAGGACATCCTTGGAGATATACACACTGATGCATTTAGGTATAAAATGTCATGATATCTGCAATTTCAAATGGTTCAGAGCAAGAGAGAAAACAAATGTGGCAAAATGTTAACAGTGAATCTAGGTGGGTAGTGGGCATTCTTTCACCTTTTCTGTAGATTTAAAATATTTCAGAATAAAAAATTAGGAGGTAAGGGAACATAAAAGTAGTAAAATACCATAAGGGCCCAGGAGCCATTTAGAAGAGTAGACAGAATTGTACCAAAATACTGGAGGCAAACAGTTATCACAATAAACACACACATAGACACATAGTTCCTATCTTTAATCTTAGCCTTTACCAGTCATTTTCTTTTGAGAAGTGGGGTCCAGCTCACATATTGGCATGTATAAACTCGGCAGGGTGCTGGTTTATTTCTGAATTGTAAACTGCAGTGGAAACTTATATTTCTTTTAAGTAATTACTTCAGTGCAAATATTCAAGTACTGAATTCTATTTTTTTTTTTTTGAGATGGGGTCTCACTCTGTCACCAGGCTGGAATGTAGTGGCATGACCATAGCTCACTGCAACCTTGAACTCCTGGGCTCAAGGGATCCTCTGGCCTCGGCCTCCCCAGTTGCTGAGATTATAGGCATGAGCCACCACAACTAGCTCTGAATTCTATTTACTTGGCTCTTTAAAAAGTAGGTTGCCTCACTGTTAAACAGCATTCATGGATATTTGTCTCTTTAAAAATGTAGGGCTTTCATCAGCCTTCTTGTGGTCAAAAAAAGAAAAAAAAATGTAGGACTTTCCTTGATGGAACGTTTTGACATCTGTCAGTTCTATTAGCCCTTTCCTAGCTTCTAAGCATCATGCAGTAAGTGGACTTCAGCAATCAGATGTTGTAAGTGACGAACTTGAGGGGAAAAGTACAGAAAGCTTCACAAGATCATGCGGGGAGTTGATGACTGCTACGGTTTGAATATAGTTTGTCCCCACCAGGCTTAATGCTCGACGTAAGGTGTTGAGAGGTGGTGGGACCTTTAAGAGGCATGTTGGGCACGCGGGAGCCGCCCTCAGGAGGGGACTAATGTGTCTCCCAGAAGCTAGTGAGTTCTCACTCTCTCAGGACCAGATTAGTTCCTGTGAGAGCGGGTCGTTACAAAGGTAGGCTGCCTCTGTTTCACTCTTTTTGCACAGGCTGGTTCCCATTGCACTTCCCTGCCACGTTTTAACACAGCACGGGGCCATCACCAGAAGCTACCAGATGCAGCTGCCCAATCTTGAACTTCCCAGCCTGCAGAACAATGAGCTATGTAAACCTCTTTCCTTTATAAATTACCTAGTCTCAGGTATTCTGTTATAGCAACTCAAAATGGACTAAGACAGAAACCTTCACAAGAAAACACAGTGAGTTGATGACAGAATTCTAAATAGAGCCCAGGACCCCAACAGTCCTGCCACCTGCTGCAACCACAACACCCCAACATGACCACAATAGGATTAAGATTTGGAAAGGCCAAACTTATTTAGAATTATTATTTATTTAAATTTTTTTTTTGAAAAAGAGTCTCACTCCGTTGCCCAGGCTAGAGTGCCATGGCGTCAGCCTAGCTCACAGCAACCTCAAACTTCTGGGCTCAAGCGATCCTCCTGCCTCAGCCTCCCAAGTAGCTGGGACTACAGGCATCCGCCACCATGCCCGGCTAATTTTTTCTATATTTAGTTGGCCAATTAATGTCTTTCTATTTTTAGTAGAGACGGGGTCTCGCTCTTGCTCAGGCTGGTCTTGAACTCCTGAGCTCAAAAAATCTGCCCGCCTTGGCCTCCCAGAGTGCCAGGATTACAGGCGTGAGCCACTGTGCTCAGTCTATTTAGAATTATTTATTAGAATTTATTTCTCTATACCAGGTAAACCAGACAGATGTAGAGTTGTTTTTGACATTACTGTCTGAGTAGTAGCCACAAGCCCTTCCTCTAAATAATATGTTTTACAAGAACATTGGCAGGAAGCAACGTGACCTCCTGGAAGAGAAAGCCATTGAACTACTGGCCTGTCTCCCTCCACGGGGCTGGGGTTTATGGCCGCCGTTAGCTGCCCACTCCTGCAGGACTGCCCAGGTTGCTGCAGCCCTTCCTTCTTCAGAAGGACAATGCCGGAGGTCATGCTGCCTCTGCCTGCAGGAAATGCCTATGAGCAGTGACGTGGTCCACTGCCAGGGGGCAGGGGGGCGGTTTGCAAGCTCCGAACCATGGCCAAAAACTATTATGTTTAGCTCCTGGGCAGCCTCTGGACCTCTGAGGAGCCTGGTAAGGGAACTGATTCACTTCCTGAGGGCTGACCACATGCAGAGCCCTGTGGAAGGTGCTGGGAAAACCTGGGAGGGGTCCTAATGACAGGGAGGAAATTGGTTGGAAGATATGTGTTCCCTACAAGATGAAGTCCCGATTCCCTCACGACCAGGCTGTCCACTGTCTCTCTCGCCTCATCTCCTGCCAGTTCTGCAGCCCCTCTGCTATTTGCCTTTCTCCATAGACTGTCTCTTCCTGCCTCCAGGAGGGCCTCTGCAGGGCTGCTGCCACGGCTTCCTTGCCAAAGGCAAACATTCTCCAAAATCCAGGTCGTGTGTTATTTCTTAAAAGCCTTCTCTAACACACACCCACTCACAAACTTAGGTGTCGATAAAGCACTTTAAACATGCCCCTACTGTAGTGCATATCACATTTTTATGGACTGCTTAAAAATCAGTATATTCATTCAGTAAATATTTGCCTTACTATGTGCCAGGCACTGAGCTAGGGGCTGAGGATACAGGTATGAACTAAACAACCCTGGCTGCAAAACACTCACAGCCTGGTGGGAAAACAACCCTTGTCACCCTTTAAGAAGTGCCTTAAGCAAGGAGAGCAGACACAGGGGCTTGGCTCTACAGGACCAGGACACTGATCAGCCTAGGTGAAGAAAATTGCAGGGGAGGAGTTTGGGGAGGGAAAACCAAGAGTTTGGATGATTGATTGATTTTGAGATAAAGTTTCAGTCTGTTGCCCAGGCTGGAGTGCAGTGGTGCAATCCTAGCTCACTGCAAACTCAAACTCTTGGGCTCAAGTGATCTTCCCGCCTCAGCCTCCAGAGTAGCTGGGACTACAGGCACACCCCACCACGCCTGGGTAATTTTTAAATTTTTTGTAGAGACAAGTTCTCGCTATGTTGCTCAGGCTAGTCTCAAACTCCTGGCCTCAAGAGATCCTCCTGTCTCTGCCTCCCAAAGTGCTGGGATTACAGGCATGAGCCACTATGCCCAGCCAAGAGTTTGTTTAGACATATTCAATTAGACATGCCAGTGGAGATGCCGAGTAGGCGGTTGCATATGTGAGTGCAAAGTTTGAGAAGGAGGTGTGGCCTGGAGCTACACATTCAGGAGACCCAGGCACAGGGATAGTAGCTAAAGCCAGAAACATGAGATCCTCAAAAGAGGGTAGGGAGGGAAGAGAAGAGAACCAAGAACTAAGCCAAGTATCTCCCCACCATTGGACCTTCCTTGTGTTACAGGTAAGAACAAAAAAGTGGAGAGAAGACCAGTGCTTTGCCCTAAGTCACAGCACAGCTACAACAAGGCAGAGGGAGAATTCCAGTCTGAGGTTTGCAGGCTCCAAAACTCACAGTCTTCGCATTGCATCCTTCTAGGAGCCAGCACCTCCGGTGACTGGGAGCAGCTCCCCAATGAGGGCCATCTCCATAACCCAGTGTTTCTTTTTTTTTGAGACAGAGTCTCACTCTTTTGCCTGGACTAGAGTGTAGTGGCATCAGCCTAGCTCACAGCAACCTCAAACTCCTGGGCTCAAGTAATCCTTCTGCCTCAGCCTCCTGAGTAGCTGGGACTACAGGCATGCGCCACCATGCCTGGCTAATTCTTCTATATATTTTTAGTTGTCCAGCTAATTTCTTTCCATCTTTTTTTAGTAGAGATGGGGTCTTGCTCTTGCTCAGGCTGGTCTCGAACTCCTGAGCTCAAACGATCCGCCCACCTCAGCCTCCCAAAGTGCTAGGATTACAGGTGTGAGCCACAACGCCCAGCCAACCCAGTGTTTCTTATACGAATCCACCAGGAAGCTTGTGGAAACGCAGTGTAGCAGGCTGAATAATGGCCCCCTAAAATACCAGGTCCTAATCCTGGGATCTTACCTTATATGGAAAAAGGGTCTTTACCATTGTGATTCAGTTAAGGATCTCAAGATGTGGAGATTATCGTGGGTTTTCTGAGTCGACTCTAAATGCAGTCACAAGTATCCTTATACGAAAGAGGCAGACAGAGGTATGACACAGAAGAGAGGGCGATATGACCAGGAGGCAGAGAGTGACAGGGTGACGCAGGCAAGGCAGGGAATGCTGGTAGCCACCAGAAGCTGGAAGAGGCAAGAGGAAGAATAAATTATCTCCCTACAGCACCCAGGAGGAGCACAGCCCTACTGACACGTTGCTTTTGGTCCAATGAAACGGATTTCAAACTTCTGGCCTCTAGAACTGTGAGGGAATCAGTTTCTATGATTTTAAGCCACTATATTTGTGCTAGTTTGTTACAGCAGCCACAGGAGACTAATCCAGGCTGATTCCAAGGACACATGTGCAGAGAGTTGGATTTAGTGCGTCTGCTCTTCTGACAGACAGTCGGAATGATCCTGATGCCCACCATCCATGGACCACACTCCCCGGCCACTCAGGCAGGGGACTCCTCGGAAAAGACTTAAGCCCTTGAACTAGGGGTTTTTTGTCTGGGCTCCATTCCTCCATAGAATCCATGGTGGAATTTCAGGGTGGGGGGCCCATACACTTCCTTGAATTGTATGGGAAAGTGTGTGTGGGTGTGTAAACATGTTCATATTTTTCAACGATGAGTTTTTTTTCAGATTCTCAAAGGGGTCACGGAAAAGGTTAAGAACTAACTATTAATACTATTCTAAGAACAACTTGCTGAGGTGTGTAAACCTGGTCCGGGGGAGTGGGGAGGAATGAAGCCTCTGAGGGCTTATGCTGGGCCTGAGGGGTAGGGAAGCTATGACAAAGAGTGAATGAGATTAAGAGTGGCACCTTGAAGTCTCTATGGCCACTGAGAGCACAGGTAGCCCTGCCCTAGGGCGTGATGAGAGGGTGATACAAGACATGTCCCTGCTTTGGCAAGATGGTTAGTAGACAGCCTCACCAGAGGAGCCAGGATCTAGGCTCCTGGATCCTAGAGGTCGGTATCTGAGGGAGATAAAGGTATGACCATTTATGACCACATGACCATTTATAAGTACACTGGACATACCAGAACCCCCAAAGAAACAGAAGGCAGGGATTTCCGACTGGGATTCCTTCAGCGGTGTAGGCAATGGCTCAGCAAGAAAGTCACTGTGGGTGGTTATTATTTATAGACTATGAGAAACTTGGGTTATGTATCTTTCCTTCTAATTTAATCCTTGAATCATTCCTTAACTGGTACTCATTTTATATCACTCCATCTTAATGGTTTTATTATTTTAATTTTGGTCCCTTTTGGTTAATATATTTTAATTTTGCCTTTCGTTGTTCAATTTCTTATTTAACATCTCTCTCTCCTACTGGACCGTGAGCTTCACAAAGGCAGGGACATGTCTGTTTTGCTCAACAGTGTGTCCCCAGCTCCTAGCACAACACCTATCTTGGTCCATTTGAGCTGCTATAACAAAATACCTTGGACTGGGTGGCTCATAAGCAACATATATTTATTTCTCACAGTTCTGGAAGTTAGGAAGTCCAAGATCAAGGTGCTGGCAGATTTGGGTTCTGGTGAGGGCCTGCTTTCTGGTCCATGGACGGCGCCTTCTCCATGGGTCCCCACTCATGGCCTAATTACTTCCCAAAGGCCCCACCTCCTAATACCAGCAAATTAGTGATTAGGTGTCCACATATGGAATTTGAGGGGACATTCCGGCCAAACATTCATAGCAATGGTTGACATATAGTATTTCATTTCTCCTGTGAGTGGTTGTAACTTTTAAAAATGATTGAACCATTAAAATAGTGAAGCCACTTTGGAAAACAGTCTGGCAGCTCCTCAACATGTTGAAAATAAAGTGACCATATCACTCAGCAATTCCACTCCTAAGTATATACCCAAGAGAACTGGAAACCTATGTCCACACAAAAACTTGTACACAATGTTCATAGCAGCATTATTTATAATAGCCAAAAAGTGAAACCAACCCAAATGTCCATCAACTGGTAATAGATAAATAACTGCTATGTCCATACAATGTATTATTATTCAGCCATAAAAAGTAATTAAGTACTAATACATGTCACAGCCATGAACCTTAAAAACACTACAGTAAGTGAAAGAAGTCAGCCACAAAAGAGTCACATACTGGATGATTCCATTTCTACAGAATGTCCGAAATAAGTAAATCAAGGCGCCACGTGGAAGGTAGATGTGTGATTCCCAGGGCTGAGAGTGCTGAAGGGGAATGGACTGTAACTGCTAATGGACAGGGGTTTTTTTTCAGGGGGTGGGGAGTGGTGATGAAAATGTTCTAAAATTAGATAGTGATGTTGTTTGCACAACTCTATGGATACACTAAAAATCATTGAACACTTTAAAAGGGTAAAGTTTATGGTATAGAAACGATGTCTCCATGAAGGTGTTATATTTTTAAAAGGGAAAAAAATGAAATGATACAGTCATGTATCATGTATTAAATGCTTTAAGCAAACTTACTAAAATTACACCACCAGTTTGTTTTCAAGAACAGCAACCCTGCCTACCTGAATTGTGCGCCAGGGTGACTAGACGGGAGCGCACAGAGTCCGAAGATAACCTGGCTCCCGGGCTGCGGGGGGCCGCGAAAAGGCGGCGACAGGATGGGGCGGAGGGTGCAGCTGACGGCTTCAGAAAGGCCAGTGAGAGGCAGATGTAGGGGTACTTGTTGCCCCGCACGTCTGTCCCCTCCTTCTTGGCTTCCCACCCCACCCTCTGTATCGTACCTGGTTCACGATGACCTCGGGATCCCCTGCTCTCAAGCGCCTCGGCGGGGCAACTGTGTGTATTGTTTGGCTCGGGAACTGCGGTGAATTAGAGAAAGGACAACGTGCCTTACAGTGACCCGGCAGGGACTCGGCCCCCAGAGCCCCGCGGCCCGCGCGCTCCGGCCGCGGGATTTGGGCGGAGGGCGCCCGCACAGGAGCTGCGGGGAGCGGGCGCCGCAGCTGTCTCGGGGCGGGGGCCGAGCCTTTGTGCCGAGGCCGCTGCCGGCTCCCGCCGCTGGGGGGCGGCCTCCGTCCCGCCGACCCCGACAATAGCGCGAGCGGGGGGCGCCGCGCGGGCCCGGAAACTTTTCCCTGGCGCCGCCGCCGCGCCGGGAGCGCGCCTATCTCCACTCGCGGTCAGTGCGCCCGGCTGCGGCCGCCGCGGCGGAACCAACCCAGGCCAGGGGGCGCGGGGCGGCAGCGCCCGGGGCTGCCTGCGGAGGGGACGGCTGCGCGCGGAGCCCGGGCCGCGCGGGAAGCTCGGGCACCCGGCCGGGCGGAGCGCGACGCGACGCGCCGAGCCGCGCCATGGGGGAGGCACCCAGCTCCGCGCCCGCGCCCGCGCCCGCGCTCTGGGTCTGGGACTACCTGGACCGCTGCTTCGCCCGCCACCGCGTCTGCATCTCCTTCGGCCTGTGGATCTGCGCCGCCTCCTGCTGGATCGCCGCCCACGCGCTGTAATGGGGCCCGGGACCCGCGGGTGGCGGGTGTGTCGTGGGGGGAAGTCGGCGCTAAGCCCCAGATGCTCCCTCTTGGAAACCTAGAGCAAGGGGCGTAAAGGCGGGATAATGGAAGCAGCGCAATTCCAGGGTCAGAGCTAGCATTTCTCTGTAGACCGAAGTCGGATACTTCTTTCCGGATTCCGTGCACGGGGAAGCTGGGCTGTGAGCCAACAGGAGGAGCAGGCCGGGTGGTGCAGTGGATGGGGCCCTGGACTGGACGCCATGAGTCCTGAATTGTGTTGTCAGCCCCTCCCATTGACTCGCGGTGTGAGCTGCACAAGTTCTAAAACCTCTGCCTCGTGTGAATGGGGATGATACCTCACAGGTTGGATGGGATGAATGAGTCAGTACCGGCAAGGCATTTAGTAAGTGCTCATTAAAGATCATTTTCATTGCTCCAGCTCTGCCACCAACTCTTGGGACCTTGGTAAGTCCCTCCGTCCTTCTGGCTTCAATTTACCCAAGACCCCCTCAGCTGGACAGGCGGTGGTGACGATCTGACTCTGGCCACAATCTTTGCCTTGGTCTGTCCAACACCCTGAGTGGTTTGGCCAGGCGGACACCATAGCCTGAGTTCTAAGAGTGAAGTCTCCAGGTCTTCAGCCACCCTGTCCCAAGCACAGAAATCCACAAGCAGGGCCACCGTGTGGTGCCACCCATGTATTCCCTGGCAGGGGAGAGATGAGAGCAGCCCTGGGGGAGGCTGGAACTGACTCACATTAGCACTCAATGGATATTCCCTTCAGGCGTTTCATGGTGCAGAGATACTGCAGCCCAGCACCCAGTGACTGGAATACCAATACACAGGCGCTCAGCACATTTACCGTGGGTTCAGTTTGCATGTATCAATTCATTCAGTCCCTGCCACAACCCCACGAAGTGGGTACTGTTATGACCCCCACTTTCAATGAGCTCCAAGGTCCTGAGAGGTTAAATAGCTTGTCTGAGTGAATGGAAAGGACAGAAACCCCAGATCCTACCAAAAAGGGCCTGGCTTGTAAGATTGAAACTATCCGGATCAGAGGCTGGACGCTGCTGCAGCCCTGTATGTGCATTAGCGCATTTGTTCCTCGCAGCCATTCCGAGGACAGTGCCGTGAGGCTTTTTGCCAGCTTACAACCCAAGGCTTGGAGAGGTTAAGTAGGTCCTTCGAGAAGGCCCGGCTGGCCAGCCTGAGAGCAGAGCTCCTGCCTTCTCATCCTACCTGGGGTCTGGACGCAGCCATTTGTCTTTAGGACCTCGTCATCCCTGAGCCTCCATTTGCCTTTGGGGAACCTGTCGCTTCCAAGCGGTGTGTGAGCTGGGTCAAGGTCAGCCCAGGACCCTCGGCCCCAAGAGCTGGGGTAGTGGCTGAGAACCACAGGGTTCAGAGTAAAGCCTCCACATGTAGAGCCAAAGACCTGCTGTAAACTTACCTTCTCACCGTAGGCCTCAGTTTTCTCCTCTCTTAAATGGCAGGGTTGAAATAAATTATTTCTCATTTGAGTCCAACTCTGAGAATCTCTAAGAGTCTCTGCTTATGGGCCTTGAGTCAGTTTCAGGAGCATAGATTAAAGGTTGACGTTCCCACCGTGAGCTTTGGGCTTGGCTGGCAGGTTGGGAAGTGTTTAGAAGTCCGAGAGCCTTCTGCCCTCATCCGTGACTCCCAAAGGCTGATGCTCAGAACCAGCCGAACAGTCCTGAGGGTGTGGAAGGCCACCCTCTGGGTAAAGGAAATGAAACCAGAGCTGCAGTCGGGCCTTAGTTTCTCCTTAGAAGTGCAGCAGGGAGACATCTAGAACAAAACATTTCCCAGATCCCCTTGATGCAGAGAGACTTTGGCCCCTTCTAGCCTGTCCTGCCCTTTTCCCGTTTTCCTGGGTGGCTGGGGAGTGGGCGAGGGCCACAAGGAGAGAAGCCACAGCGGTGTTAGGGGAGGGCACCCCAACGTGCCAGAAGGCAGGAGTTTGCTCTCCCTATGTGTAAAGAGCATGCTCAGCTTGGATGCAGGCCTACAGAAGCCAGGCCACCCCACTACATGGATGGAGCAGAAGAATTTCACTTTGATTTCAGAGAAACAAGTTGCCTTTTAAATTTATGCATTTAACTCTGCAGTTAACACCAGCGGTGGGATTATGTTTATAACCCTCCTGCTTCCATGTTTTTTTTTTTTTTTTTTTAAGACAGAGTCTCACTCTGTTGCCGGGCTAGAGTGCTGTGGCATCAGCTTAGCTCACAGGAACCTCAAACTCCTGGGCTCAAGCGATCCTTCTGCCTCAGCCTCCCAAGTAGTTGGGACTCCAGGCATGTGCCACCATGCCTGGCTAATTTTTTCTATATACATTTTTAGTTGTCCAGCTAATTTCTATTTTTTTTTTCAGTAGAGCCGGGGTCTCACACTTGCTCAGGCTGGTCTAGAACCCCTGAGCTCAAACAAATCCCACCTCGACCTCCCAGAGTGCTAGGACTACAGGCATGAGCCACCACACCTGGCCCCTGCTTCCATTTTTAAAAATGGAAACTGAGGGCTGGTTTTTCAGTGGTGAGTGGTGGGTCACTAGACAGTGTCAGCCTGATTAGGAGGAGGAAGATAATTCTTTCTTAGAGAGGTGGGTGTCCCCACATCGCATGAGGTCTAGCTCCTGCCATGGGCTTGTTGACCTCAGGCTCAGGGCTCTTTTGGTCTTTTCCCATCTATAAACTAAGTTCCAAAACACCTGCTAACTGCCTGCGGGAGAAAGTGCTCCATAAAGATGCAAAGTCACAGTTGCCTTTTTCAGATGCCTGTTCAGGCTGTCCCCAAACTCACGGCTCCTGTGTTCTGTCTGTACCCCTGTCGCCCCAGGCTTCTCTACCTGAGATGTGCAAAGAAATGTGGGGAGGGCCAGTCGGCACTGTGCGCCGCATGCTGCCTTCTGAGCAGTCTGTGTGACACCGTCGGGGCTGTTCTAGCCAGACAGCTCACCATCCAGGTATGTTGGGCCCTCAGGTGACAGTGCTCAGCCCAGCATAGGCCTGGCCTCCCTTTCTCTATTGCAGCCATGGTGGCTTCTGTCTCAGCCACCATGCATGCAGTATGCAGAGCACAGTTTCACATCAGGGCCTGTGCCCTTGCTGCTCTTTCTGCCCTCAAGTGCTCTGTTCCCCACGTCCACACCACTCACTGCTCACTCCTGCTCAAAAGCCACCTTCGCAGTAAGGCCTCCCCTGTTTACAGTGGTGACCTACCTCTTCCACTGGCTTAAGCCCCAATACATCATATACTTTACTTACTTACTATGTTTATTGTTTCTTATATGTTAACTCCACTAGAATGTCAGTTCTACAGGGCAAAGATTTATCTACTGTCATGTCCTCCTCACTTAAAACAGCACCTGGCACCTAGTAAATGCTAAGTAAATAGCTGTTGTCACAGTTATGTGAGCTAAAGCTCATACAGGGGTGGCTGAGTCCTTTCCCAGGTAGCAATGTGGGCTTTGGGGTGAGTGAGGAATAGTTTCAAATTTTGTAAAAGTCTGGACCCTCCAACAAACCTGTGTAAAAGGGTCCTACCCCAAAACACAGATCCCAAAGGAAACCTGTTGGGCCCACTGTGGGCCCACTCGTAGGGCTGGTCTGGGCCTCATGCCCATCCACGTAGAATGAAGAAGGGCAGCCTAGCGGTCAGGGCACAGATTTGGGGTGTTCTAGACCCTGCTTTGAGCCGTGTCATCTCAGAAGCAAGTCACCTTTCATTTTGGGTACCCATTAGCTGATAGAATATCACAGGGCCCAGCTCAAGTCCAGTAATAATAATTAATATAAAATATTTAACTACGTACTGGGCACTAAGGACTTTTTAGGTATTAACTCATTTAATCCTCACACCATCCTATGACATGTGTGTTCTCATTATCCCTGTTTCACAGATGTGGAAACTGAGGCATAGAGAGGTTAAGTAACATCTCTAAGGGCACCCATCTAGTAAGCAGCGGTAGCAGGATTCAGACTCCACACTGCATGCTCTTACCCACTGACTCTACTCTCATAGGAGCTGGTGACTTTACAGGTAGTTTATTTTCCTCCAGGCGCTGATTTGAGCACTTTCTTGTGTTAAGTAGTCTGCTTGACAGTCTTTGAGGGAGGCTCTAGGATTATGCCTGTTTTACAGATAGGGAAACTGAGGCCCAGGAAGCTCAGTGGCTGGGCCAGAGTTACACAGCAGAGACTGCCCCATTCAGGGGAAAGAGTGTGGAACAGGCGGCGGAGAGCTGGGTTCTTATCCCGTCTCTACGGAGGGGCATCTGCATCACTTGGGATCTATCATTTAAACACTCTGTCACCTCGTCAGTCAGATGAGATGTTAGTAGACTTTTCTCAGGATTGGTGGGAGGTGTCACGGGACTAACAAATGGAAGCAGCACATCAGTGTAACCCCGGGTCGAGGGATCCCAGGAAGACAGGCACTGCAGTTGCTGAAAGAAGATGTTTGACCTCCAGGACTCTATTTCCACTTGCTCCCAGGTTTTCACTGGTGCCTACCTAGCAGCTGTTGACTTGGTGAACTTTGTATTCGTTCTATTCCCAGTCTGTGGATCCAAATTCAAGTCTAGTTCAGGTGAGTGTGTGGCTGTCTGTTCCTGTCTTCATTCATCCATTCATTCGTAGGTACACTGAATGCCTACTGCTTGTCATGCCCCGAGCTGCACCCCTGCCAGGCAAACAGACGAGTGAGGTCCCCGACCCTAGCCAGATGAGGGAGAGGGCCCTAAGCAGTCATCAGAGCTGCTGATTCCAAGATGTGTGCATGCTGTGCGCAGCCAGAGTCAGGGAGGGGCTGCAGGGGGCAGGGAAGCTCAGGGCGCTGGACCAGGCAAGGGCATTCCAGGTGGACAGTACAGTGTGGCGAAGGCCAGGAGGAGGTCGCAGCATGGCTTTGTCGGTGAACAATGATATCTCAGCATGCAAGGCCAGGGGGGCCCCATGAAGCCCCACAACTTCTGGAAGTGGATGTCGGGACTAGGCGTGGGCATTACAGACAGAGCAGGGGCTGGAAGTGCCTGAGATGGGCTGAGTAGCCCTGAGTATCTGGGACTGGGAGTCCCTGAGAAGGTACAGCGATGTGACTGGACCCTCGTCAAGAAAGGAGGGAATGCCTGCGTCTGTGGGTAAGGTAGCATGCCCTCAGCTGCTTGCTGCTGCCCAGGGGAGAAATGTTCTTACTAGAATTGCTCGGAGGAGTGTCCATCTCATATTTCAAGGAAACTTTCAAAGATGCTGCTTATTGCCCTTTGTCCTGCTCAGTTTAGGTGTGTTGGCACAAATACAGTCACTGATTGATGCATTCCCCAAGTGTGTGCGATTCTGCTCTGTGGAGATCATAGGAACCGCCAGAGCACTGCGCCGTCCTTGGGATTCTAGTCTAGGAGAGGCGCTGCTGTCTGCACGCAGGTGCATGTGATAAAAGATAACATAACAGTGCCAATTGTGGGGGTGGGGAGGAAAGCCTTCTTAAAGAGGCGGCACAACCATAAGGCCTTGAGGGGTGGGGAGGATCTGACCTACAGAACAACGTGGGAACCCAGTCTGGCACTGGGTGAGTCAACACCAGTTCTTCCCACGCAACTACCTGAGGAGTTCTGGGTTCCAGGAGCCATGTGGGATCTTGGTGTCTGTTGCAGATCGGGGCTCCCGAGGCAGGAAGAGGAGGCAGCGGCTCAGGGCCAGTGTATTTGTCCTGGCCCTGCCACTGAGCCTGGGCCCGTGCTGGGCCCTCTGGGCCGCTGTCCCAAAGGCTTCAGCCCCCGTCCGAGGGCCACAGAGGAGGCTACTGGCAAGTGTGCTGCAGGTGAGGCTGAGCCACCACGGGAGGATATGGGGTGGTGCAAATGCCCTGGGGTGGGCCCTTGCCTTTGTTAGGAGAAACCTAAAAGCAGAAAAGGACTCCTCGGGTTTTTTTTTCTTTTTTTTTTGAGACAGAATCTGACTCTGTGGTCCCGGGCTAGAGTGCTGCGGCGTCAGCCTAGCTCACAGCAACCTCAAACTCTTGGGCTCAAGTGATCCTCCTGCCTCAGCCTCCCGAGTAGCTGGGACTACAGGCATGAGTCACCATGCCCGGCTAATTTTTTCTATTTTTTTGGTAGGGAGGTGGTCTCACTCTTGCTCAGGCTGGCCTCGAACTCCTGAGCTCAAAAGATCCTCCTGCCTCGGCCTCCCAGAGTGCTAGGATTATAGGCGTGAGCCACCGCACCTAGCCTGACTCCTCGGGTTTGGCTGCTTCACGGGACATAGGGACAGTCTGTGCAAGTGCTGACGGCATATCACCTGTTCTCGCAGGAAAATACCGAACTGCTCGGCTACTTGCTGGGCAGCGTCGCTGCTTTCGGCGCCTGGGCTTCCCGGATCCCCCATCTCTCCAGAATCGTGAGGCTGCGGCAGGGCTGGGGCTGTGGGTTCTGGGGCGGACCTGTGGTGTCCCTGTGTGTGACAGCGGGGGGGGGGGTATGTGAGGAGAGTGGGCAGCTGACCCAGGGTGTCCTAAGGACTGTGAGAGCCTCTCAGGGAAAGCCCACCGCCTTCTCTCCCACTTGCGGTAGGAATGAGAAGCAGGAGCTCAGATCAGAGGCCCTGGCGCTGCATGAACAAGTGTCCCCTTAGAGCGCAGTCAGGTCCTGAGCTCTGCGCAGATCAGTATCTCATTGGTGTTGGCGGGTATTTTCCAAGCCTCTGGAGTGAGGAAAGCCCCTTGTTGGCCAGTCCTGTGGGGAACACAGATGGGATCTGAGATATATTCTCACCGTTGGGGTGCTCACGGTCTCGGCGAAAACACAGAAATGTGAAGCTGGATCTCTTAATGCTCTAAGAAAGAAACAAATGTTTGGGGTTTCGGAAGAGAGAGAGAAGGCTCCTATGCTCTTCAAATGAGCAAGGGTGAAAACCGTTTACACTGCTGGCCGCAGGTGGTAGGGAAGTGTCACGTTGGCTCAGAAGAGAAAGCGGGATTTGAGGAGGCAGAGGCTTGGGACTGCAGTCCAGGCAGAGGAGAGCACACAGGAAAAGCCACTGTGCAGGATGGTGCCTGGGACAACAACTCACTGAGGACATGCGAGAACTGCTCTGCCAAGTTTTCGCTGCAGACAACTCAGACAACTGCTCCCGTAGCTGGCAGAACAGTGGCCAAACCTAACACCATGCAATGTAACAGGCCCATCATTTAGTCTAAAAAGAATCACTTGCCCAAGAGCATCATGGTTCCATAGCAGTGCCAGGAGAACAGGATTGGGGGGTGGTGGGTGATTAGTGGTGGTTTGTGCAACACTTCAGCCTGTGCCAAGACTGCCAGAAACCTCTCGGGTAGGGACCTCCCCAACAGGTGACAGAGGGAGCCAGGAGCACTAGGCTGGCTCAGCAGCCCCCTGGGTACTTCAGGGTGGGGGCTGAGCTGTGTCACATGAAGACCCTTGTAGGGGCTGTCATGGTGCCCTGACCACCAGTAGTTGCTCCGTAGGGCTTCCATAAGGAAGTATCATGAACTTTGAATGGTAGAAATTTCTTGTATTGCGGTGCCAGAGGCCCGAACCCCGAGATCGAGGTGCCGGGAGGGCTGTGCTCCCTCTACAGGAGCTAGGGAAGGGTCTGTCCCGGGCCTCTCCCCCAGCTTATGGCAGTTTCTTGGCTGTGGCAGCAAAACTCCAGGCTGCACATGGTGTTCTCCTGAGTGTGTGTCCCCACGTGGCCTTCCCTCTGTACCCTTCTGTGTCCGACTTTCCCCTGTTGATAAGGACATTGGCCTACCTTGTAAACAGCTAAGTGGTGGTCAGTAACAGGCACTCTGCTACCGGTTGTGTCAGGTGTGACGGGCCCAGAAGAGGGAGTTACTTGCTCACCTTAGGGTGGAGGTGGAAGGGGAAGTTTCCAGAGTTAAGGTTCTGAAGTATGCGTAGGAGTTCAACAGGCAAAAGAAGCAACTTGAGCAAAAGCTGAAAGTTTAACAGAATTAGTGCCCCTGGGAACTGATGGTGGGCAGAGGGCTTGCCCCCACCCTGCTACACCACTGAGTGCCCTGGGGCTCAAGATCCAGCCGTCCTCACTGTCCAGCCCCCTCCTCTCTCTCTGCCCAGTGCCAGGGGAAGACGTTTTCCTCCATCCACCTGTGGACCCGGCTCCTGTCGGCCCTGGCTGGCCTCCTCTATGCCTCAGCCATTGTGGCCCATGACCGGCAGCCCGAGTACCTGCTGCGGGCAACACCCTGGTTCCTGACCTCCCTCGGCCGAGCTGCACTGGACCTTGCGGTATCCACCCCAGGGCCGGGGAGCTCGGGGAGCTCGTGTGGCCGTAGCCACCAGAAGCCTGTGTCTCATCCGCACCCTAGCCCACGCCCCGCCACACCCGCCTTCCCTCTTGCTAGATGGAACACTCCCAGCAGTCAGGGAGGCTGTTTGCAACCTGAGGCAGACAGACACAAGTGCAAGTGTTTGCAGTTTTCTGTTTTTCCTCTTTTTTTATAAGAAATTATCTGTCGGTTGGAGCTCTCTGAAACAGCAAGAGGGAGTGTGAAGGTTCCTAGCCCTGAGGTGAGAGGACCCAGGTTCCAGTCTCAGTTCTGTTCCCTGCCTGGGCATCTCATGCTGGGTGGCCCCTGCCGTCCTGTGGCCTCTTCTCCTCATCCTCGCCTTCCTCACAGGCTGGGCAGGGCTTTGCTCTCTGTGATAATGGGCCTGCCTTGGAGAGACAGAGACAAAAGCTGATGAGTGCTGCCATTTGCTCGTGACTGCTGAGCCACTTCCTGATCCCCAGGGGGTGTTGCCCGATGTGCTGACACCCAAGTGACCTTAGCGGAGCTTCAAGGGCAAGCTGAGTGCAGACAGTGGGCTCGAGGGAGATCACCGGAGATGCTGACAGAGAGCAGTGGCAGTGGTGGGGGTGGGGGGCGGTGTGAATAACCCGGAAGTGCAAACCAAGACAGGGCCACCCCCCTCTGAAGGCTCTAGGGAAGAATGTTTTCTTGCCTCTTCCAGCTTCTGGAGGCTTTGGTGTTCCTTGGCCTGTGACAGCATAATTTTAGTTTCTGCCCCTGTCTTCACATGCCCTTCTTCCCTTCTTGTATCTCTGTTCTTCCCTTCTCAGAAGGACTCCAGCTGTAGTAGTCGTTGGAGTGAGGGCCCACCCTAATCCACTGTGAGTTCATCTCAACTAATTACATCAGCAAAGACCCTACTTCCAAATATGGTCACGTGCTGAGGTTCCAGGTGGACATTAATTTTCAGGGACACTATCCAACCCACTGTCTATACTGTCACTATAAGCCAGGCCATTCAAGAACGATGTTTTTCAAAATTCTTTTGTTTAACATGTATTTACCACACACTTGTTAGAGACAAGGTCTTTTTTATTTTTTAATTTTTTTTTTTTTTTTTTTTTGAGACACAGTCTTGCTCTGTTGCCCTGGCTAGAGTGCAGTGGTGACAGCCTAGGTCACGGCAACCTCAAACTCCTGATCGTTCTGCCTCAGCCTCCCAAGTAACTGGGACTACAGGCATGCGCCACCATGCCCGGCTAATTTTTTCTATTTTTAGTAGAGACAGGGTCTCAGGGTCTTGCTCTTGCTCAGGCTGGTCTCAAACTCCTGACCTCAAGCAGTCCTCTCACCTCGGCCTCCCAGAGTGCTAGGATTACAGGCGTGAGCCACCACGCCAGCTCTGGGAACAGGGTCTTGTTGGGTGCTGGGCCCTTGTGGGGACAGGAACGTAGAGTCAGACCTGGCTGTGTCCTCAAGTAAGAACATGTCTGATGGGGCAGAGCCAGGCAGGACAGTGCTGGGAAGGGATGACAGCCCAGAGTTGGGGGCGGTGGAGAAACGGAGGGTGCACTAGGTGGCTGGGAGTGCTCTGCATCCTTCTACCTTAACTGCCGCCGGCTCAGATCATTTTCCTTTCCTGCGTGCTGAGAAGCAAGATGAGGAGGGCCTTGGGATTTGCCACCGAAGCCAGAGAGAGCCCTGACACCCAGGCCCTTTTGACCTGCGCAGAGAAAGAGGAAGAAAACCAGGAGGCAAGGAACGAGGACAAGGTCTCTGGCTGGAAACCTCTGGCCCCACCAAAGCATGTGCTGGCATGGAGTGCACAGGGGCCTGGGAATTCTGGAAGTTCCTCTGCACTCGGCCCGTTGGTCACTTTAAAAAGCCCCTCTTCCTGTCCAAAGCTAAGGTGGCCCTAAATGCAATGGGATCCTCCGTTTTCTCAGTTATAATTTTTTTTAAGTTTTTTTGATCACTTAATGAAACGTAATACACTTTTAGCAATGTGGATGAAATACTTAAGTGTCCGTGCTATTGAGTAATTTGCTAAGATATATAAATTCACATACTATATACTTTAATATATTAATTTTAAAATAATTTGATTTTTCCACTCATATTACATTTAAAAAATGTATTACCATTTTCACACACATCTTTGACATCCACATGCTCACCACCACCTGACACAGCGTTCCAGAGCCTGTCATCACACTAAGCCATTTGGTGTAGCCTTCTGGAATCTGCGTGTGATGCTGTCTCCAGAAATTCATCTCAAGTCACAAGGACCCATTTGCTATTTGTGGTTACTGCAATGTAACCACTTACTGTATTGCTTTATTTTTTTAGTTGATACTGCTAAAAAGCTAATCTTTAAAAGTGCTGTTTACAGTAACACTCAACATTTGCAAATATGTCACCCACTAGAGTTAGCATGTCTAGGGGAAATGTGTTTGGTCTCCTTTTACCGATTTAAACAGGTGACCTCTCCGAGTAGACAGAACTTACTCCAGTTGAGGCAGTTTGTCTTCATCAGAAGTTCTCGGTTCCAAATAATTGAGAAAGTCCTTTCATAATACAAGAAAGCTTGTAAGGACAGGAATATAAGGTAGTTCCCTCTTTTTAAGGTAATTATTTTACGGAAAAAATTCTCACCTGTTACCTGGGCTCTTCACTGCCTTAATTTCCTTACAGAGAGTGGGAATGAGGCCGTGAGTGAACTTCCCCGTGGAGGGGACGGAGGAAGTGGGGAGGGTGCATTTGAGTGGATAAAGGGCAAATTACTCCTCCAGGCGTTCTCCACATGGCTTAACAATGTGATCTGACTGAGTTAATGAAATATCAGAAAGTGGCATATGACAAAGGTAAAAGCATTTACCTGGGTGCTTGAACCAAAGATCCCAGTTCCCATGAAGGCCCTAGTGGGAAATTATTTTCATTTCATTCTAGCAACTGTTATGAACTTTAGCTTCAAAAGGGAGCTAAATATTAAGAGAGACTTCGGTGTGTCTTAGTATTCTGAAGAGAGAAGTGGAAGCCTTTGGAGCTCCTTCAGCACCCTTTACAGCAATGGTTCTCAAATGTAGGCCCTAGACCAGCATCACCTAGAAAACTGTTAGAAATGCAAATTATAGGCCTTCACCCAAACCTCCCAAATCTGAAACGGAGGGTGTGGTCCAGCAATCCATATTTTAACAAACCCAAAGAGTACTTCTGATGCACACTAAAGTTTGAGAGCTAATGCTTTACAAAAGCATTTATTTGGCACCTACTGCAGTGGTTCCCAAGCTTTACTGGGTGTCCAAGAGGGTGGGAAGCAGTCATGCAAGGCTTGCTGGAGGAGGTGCTGCTTTAGCCGAGGGCTGGGCGGGACAAGGCAGGGACGTGTGTGGGAGTGAGGAGCTCTCCAGGGCTGTAGTGGAAGGGTAGATGGAGGGAAGTGAAGGGGAGAGAACCCTTTCCCGCTACCCTCCTAGGTTCAGTGGCTGGGACCTGTGAATCGAACTGGTAATAGACTAACAAGGTTAGAATCATCTGGGGAGCTTTTAAACTATCCAATGTCCAGGTCACATCCGTACCAATTAAATGTCTGGGAGGGAGAACTAACATGAGTTGTTTCATTTTTTAAGATGCCAGCTGATGTTGCTATGCTGCAAAGCTGGGGAACCACTGACCTCCTGTGACCTCAGAGAGATAAGACACATTTTATAGGAAGCAGAAAGTGAGATGTGCTGTTTAAAAAAAAAAAATCAGACAAAATATCCTGAGAGTTCTCTTGAATAAAACGGGGCCTTATTTTTTGCCTCTTGACTTTAAGAATTCCCCTTTCTGTCTCCACCTAAAGAATTCAGATTGGGTGCCTCTCACCACACTGTCACACCACAAGTCACTGAGGACGATGGCAGCAATCAGTCACTACATGGAGCTGACCATTGAGCCCGTGCAGCAGGTGAGTGGCTGTGGGCACAGCTGGGTGTCCAAGAGGGTCGGAAGCAGTCATGCAGGGCTTCCTGGAGGAGGTGCTACCTTAGCTGAGGGCTGGGCAGGACAAGGCAGGGACGTGTGTGATATAGTAAGGAGCTCTCCAAGGCTGCAGTGGAGGGGCAGATGGAGGGAAGTGAAGGGGAGAAAAATCTTTTCCCTGCTACCCTCTTACGTTTGGTGGCTGGGACCTGTGAATCAAACTGGTAAAAGATTAACAAGAGAGAGAGAAAAAAAGACAGCATTAACTATTTGTACAGGGAAGTTCACAAAGAAAAATGTAACTCACTAAGGTGGCCAGATGACTGAGGCTTGTATACTGTCTTAGGCTAAACAAAGGAAAAGGGCCTGGGGCTTCCGGGGTGGGCAGGCGAGTTCTGGGAAGGGGCGAGGAGGAACGGTATGGTCAGTAAAGGCTGTCTGGTTACGCAGGGTGTCTCAGGTGATAAGGGACTCTGGAAGTTGCTTTCTTCCTGGTACAGACATCTTTATAAGGATGAATCTCCTCTATATTTTTCAGCAACTATTTTCAGTAAATAGCTTCTGCTTTTGCTTGTTTTCAGTTGCCATTAGTTCAAAATAATCCATGTGCCAAAGAGGCATATTTTGGGGTGCATATTCTGGTTCCCTTCAGGAGTGAGGGGAAGCAGGGGTCAGATCATCACACCCTGGTGCCTAACTGTCCTCCAGAGCAGGGGTGGGGGTTGCAGGGAGGCTTCAGTGCCCAAGACTCAAGGTCAAGATCAGACGTGCATTTCAGAGCCATCACTGGGGCACGGTGGCCTAGGGGAGAGGAGAATAGCAGCAAGGCGGGCAGCATGACCTGAACCAAGGCTGGAGCAGATGGGGAAGCAAGAGGTGAAGTTGAGAGAGCTGGGATGTGGGGGTGAGGGAGGGAGGGCTCTGGATGCCTCCCGTGGTCTAGCTTACACACACGGGTCCTCAGGAAGAAGAGGATTAGGAAAGAGGTGACAAGAAGTTCACCCCATCACCCCACTATTCCACTAAGACTGTTCTTGTCAAGGTCACCAGTGACCTCCAAGTTGCCAAATCCAGTCATTTCTATTCTAACTGGGCCTCGACGCACCTGGCCGCTAGCTGCCTGTGACTTCCAGGGCCCCCACTCTCCATCCTCCTGGTTTTCCTGCCACCCTCGCAGGCTGCTCTTTCCTCATGGCCTCTGCTGGCTCCTCCCCATAAGCTTGACTTTAGGGCGGGAGTGCCCCAAACCCTGTCCTAGGAGGGCCCCCTTCTCCTGGTGTCCTCTCGCGGTCCTACGGCCCCCTAGTCCTGAGTGCCAGTTCTTGCTGACTTCCCTGTTTCATGTCCGCATCCTTCTCTCCCTGCAGCTCCAGTCTTGGCTGCCCAGCTGCCTAGTCAGCGTCGCCATATGGCGTCTCACACTTGCCGTGTCCAACACGGAATTCTGGATTTCCAGGCCCAGACACCACTTGTCCATGCAGTGGTTCAAGCCAAAAATCCCTCTCTTCCCCTCGCTACACCCCATGCCCATCCTTAAGTTCTATAGATGCTTCTTTTAAAGGCAGTCTGGAGTCCAGCAGCCTCCTGACGGGCCTTCCTCCCACCGCTACCAGGAGCAGCTCTGTTACAAATGTACATTACGTCTTTGTTCAAACGCTCCTCTGGCTTTCCACTTCAGGCAGAATAGAATCCAAACTCCTACAGAAGATTTGCAAGGCTCTGCAAGCCCAGGGCTGTTCCTCCCTGGCTGGGCCCCCTCTCCTCACGTATCCACTCCTCCCACCTGTCCTCCCCACCTGTCTGCTCCTCCCCACCTGTCCTTCCCACCTGCCCACTCCTCTCACCTGTCCGCTCCTCCCACCTCTCTGCTCCTTCTGCCTGTCCACTTCTCCCACCTGTCCTCACCTGTCACTCCTCCCACCTATCCTCCCCACCTGTCCACTCCTCTCTGGCTGCACAGGATTTCTCTCCATTCCTCTGCCCAGAATGCTCCTCCTGATTTTTCACACGCTGCCTCTTTCTTATCGTTCAGACCTCATCTTAAACCTCACCTTCTCCAGAGCCCTGCCCCAGCCACCAGTCAGAAGTAGCCCCCATGCCCCATCCTTTTCCTCTGTTTTAGCACCTGTTTAATTCCTCTGCAAAGCACTTAATCACCATCTTACACTTTGTGCTGTCTGTCTCCTGCTGAGATGTAAGCTTTGCCTCCTGCCTCGGTCACTCCAGCTCCTGTGACCCATAGCCCTTGGCTCCCAGTAAACATGCACTTTGAACACATAGTGGTCAGGCTGTCAGTTGCACAGGGACACCTGGTGCTGGGAGAGTCTGGGCCTGACAGATAGGTTTGGCTCTTTGCTGCTGTTGTTCTTGGGATGTCGCCTGCAAGTACCCCTGTGTGTGCCGTGACGAAGTTCAGAGAGATTCAGAGCGTGCTTTTCCAGTTAGGAGCCCACATCAGCCTGCCATTAAACCATTCTGATGGCAGGGAAGGTGGCTGGGTGTGGTAGGAAGCCCTCATGGAAGCACAGGGAGCTCTGGCAGCAGCTAGCTACACTGGAAAGTTCTAACTCATGAAACTTATGAAAAATAACAGTGCAAAGGTTGCATTCACTGCAACCGTTGCAGTACCTCCGTCTTGGGTGGATTCTTGCTGGGAACAGACTCGGTGAGACAAGGGCATGTTCCTTCTTCCTTCCACTGAAGCCATTGGAACATTTTTGAGCCTCCACCGGCCTCTTCCTCCTGTGTCCACCAGGGGGCGCGAAGGGGCCGAGCCACTGAATGTCCAGCCTGGGCAGGACACGCCTCCCTCCACCCTAGTGGCACTGTTCATTCCCCTGTAGCCTGTTCACTGAGGGCGAACCACTTGCTCTCAGTATGTGATAACAGCCAACACCTGCACAGTGCTTGTGGGCTGGAGTACTGGTCTAAGTGCTTTACATGGATTAATCATCCTCACAGCCAACCCCTGAGCTATTATTCTTATTTTACAGATAATAAACTGGGACACATAGAGGTTGAGCGACCTGCTCAAGGTCACACAGTTTGTCAGTGATGGAACCAGGCTGCATACCTATCTCTACCTGAGTTTGTGCCACTGACCTCTAAGCTGCACAGCCTCTTACTTGGCATAACGGCTGAGACCAAGTAAGCAGTCAATAAATGGGTGATCATTATTATTATTATTATTTAACATTTCCATATCTACCCTATGAGGTAGATACTATTATTTCTATTATTATTTTATTAACAGTTAATAATATTATTTTAAATTGAGGCATAGAGAGGTTAATTTGCCCAAGATTCCATACACAGTTAGAAAATCACAGAAATAGGCTTCAAACTAAGCCTGATTCTGGAAGCTGAGCCTCTACGCAGAGAGCACGCTCTCCCCGCCGCCCTGCTGCACCTGCTCAGTGAGTGCGGATGTCGCAGTGGGCACAGTCATGGGAGACAGGTCCTGCTGTGCATGGACGTGCACCCTACTTGGATGGCCATCTGGAAATGGTAACGGGAGCCGCAGGGGTGCCCCCCACTTTCCCGGCAGCCCCTCCTCAGTGCTGGTCCTAAGGAGAGATTTTCCAAGAGACTCCAGGAGAGCAGCCCTGTCATTCGGGCCGAGCCTTAGGGGCAGAGGGGTGTGGGGCCGTGTGAATCACCTGCCTCATCATCGGCTTAGAGCGTTTGAAAACTCTGTTTTGTTTGTTGACTCAGGTGTGGCCCTGGGAAGTTATAGAATTTATTACTGTTGTTCCTGGGAGACGTCTACTTCCCCACCCCACCCAAAGGTTTCTGTTTCGACATTCTTCCCAGGTGGGCAGCAGGGGTGGCACCTCACCTGTGTTCCTGGGCTGCTCCCAGAATGCTGCCCTTGTTGCTTCTGTGTGTGCTTTCTCTGCCCTTCCAGCTGACTCTCTCATGAAACTGTGCGCTTAAGCCATCGAGGGCTGAAGCCTTTCCGGATTTGGGGTCCAGTACTCGTAACCATTCTTCTCTTGTGTCCAGGGTATTTACATCTGAGCTCCGTGATACTGCTTTAAGGGAGACAAAGCAGGGATTGTCACCCCCTTTTATAGATTAGAAACTAAGACTTAGAGGAGACAGATGTCTTTCTCACATCTGTCAGGTGGTCCAATGGCTTCCACTAATCAACCATCACATGGTTGATTAGTGGAAGCTGTTGGTCCAAAAGCAGGTTTTTCACCCTGTCATATGTCAGGGAATGCCCTGAATCCTGTATGACTTGGAAAGTCCTGTATGACTTGGAAAGTGATCTCTGAGGAAACACTGTAAGGAAGCTCTGGTCTGAGATAGATAGCTATTAATTAGATAGATACTAATAGATAGATAGATAAATAGCTGGTAGATGGACAGGAAGAAAATGTCACAAGTTTCTTCCTCCATTAAACCTTCCCAACTCTTCCCAGCTCACTGCCATACTCTGTTGGTAGGCATGGGAAAAGCCTTTATGCAGTGCATTTTTTTTTTTTTTTTTTTGAGACAGAGTCTCGCTCTGTTAACTGGGCTACAGTGCCTCAGCCTAGCTCACAGCAACCTCAAACTCCTGGGCTCAGGTGATCCTCCTGCCTCAGCCTCCTGAGTAGCTGAGACTACAGGCATGCACCACCATGCCTGGCTAAGTTTTTTCTCTATATTTTTAGTTGTCCAGCTAATTTCTTTCTATTTTTTTAGTAGAGACGGGGTCTTGCTCTTGCTCAGGCTGGTTTCGAACTCCTGACCTTGAGCGATCCTCCCACCTCGGCCTCCCAGAGTGCTAGGATTACAGGTGTGAGCCACTGTGCCCAGCCATGGAGTGCATTTTTGACAATAGCTACCTATATTTCCAATGTACATGCCCTTTGATCCGGCAACTCCACCTCCATGAATTTATCCTTTAAATACTTTGAAATCTTGGATGTACAGTGTTGATTGCAAAAGCAAGAGATTCGAAACATCTTAAACATCCAGCAGTAGGGGACTAATTATATAGATTGTGAATACTTACAATGCTACCAAAAACCCCGAAACTTCTAATATAGAACCATCTCTAAGGCATATTGTTTGGTGAAAAAAATCATGGTACTAAAAAATGTAAGTATGGAATATGCTACCATTTGGGGAAGTAGGGGGAAATGTACATCTGCGTATTGATTGTATATGCACAGACTATCCAGAAGGACACACTAGAAACTGAGCCCTGGCTGGCTCTGGGAGGAGAGCCTGGTGGCCAGGAGATGAGAGTGCCGGCGTACGCTGCCCTGCACGCCCTCTCGTGCCTCGTGAATACTGAAGTACTCTGAATGTGAATGCTTTGACAATTCAGCAGTAAAGATATAAACTAACTGTCCTTTCCCACCAACCTTGCAGGCAGGCTGCAGTGCCACCAGGCTGCCCGGCGACGGACAGACAAGCGCTGGAGACGCACCCCTGCAGGAGCCCCCCTCCTACCCTCCTGTTCAGGTCATCCGGGCCCGAGTGTCTTCCAGCAGCTCCTCCGAGGTGTCGTCCATCAACTCTGACCTGGAGGTGCAGGGCTGTTGGCTGCCGGGAGGGAGCGCGGGTGCCGTCATTCACCAGGACTCGCCGGGTGCTCCCTGCGGCTTGCACGGCTGTTCTCTAACCTTGCCCTTGCTAAGCTCACGCACGCTAAGTAACCAACAAACCTCTGCGGGGCGCCCGCACTCTCCACCGTCACATTAGTCAGGGGGACACTGCATATTATATTGGAGTCCAGTCTCCGTGGGTCACTTACACAATAAACACCTGAATAATAAATTTCTAAAAGTCTCGGTGTTTCCCAAGCCCATTGGACCATGGAAGCTTTTCCCCACTGAGAAACACCAGCTATGTCCTGTTGTGCTAGTACTGTCATACATGGGTGGGCCCTGTGGCAGGCACTGCGCCCAGAACTTTTATAAACTTTGAGTTTTTGTATCTGTGAACAAAACGCGTGTCACATCTCGGGTACACAGACAGGCATAACTCTCAGGTGTGAGCCGTCCTAGCGCGCTTGGTCCCACAGCTGTGCTTCCCAGCCCTATTCAGTGAGGAAGTTTCCATTTGTCTATGGAAAAATGAGAACAAGGACAATGTAGCGGCCACTTGAATGTCAGGAGATGGTTGCCAGCTGTCTGTTTTGGCAGTGGAGGAAGGACTGTCTTTCATTTTTGAGTTTGTGTGCTCCCAACTTTTTTGGTATTCAATGCCCTTTTATGAAATGATGGTAATAGTGAATGGTAGTTGGAGTTGAGTTTTTGGTTTGGGTTTTAATGGCCTTATTTGGCAAAATAATCAATTAGCCATCTTAAGTCCCCCAAATTTGTTAAACTTATGCTGGACCCTGAGATCTGAAACTCAGAGCCACGGACTGTGAGATAAAGTCCAGATTCCTCAGTGTGACATTCCAGACCTTTCACAGCCTGGCCAGCCTCACGCACTGCTCTGTGCTCACCTCTGCCCTGGCCTGGACCCTTCTCTGTCCTCAGACCTCTGGGCCTCTCTTCCCGGGGTTCCCTCTGGCCCCATTTCCATGGGTCAGAATCCTACCCAGAGAGTAATGGGTAGGATTAATCTCCCCCCAGAGATGAAGGGCTGCTTCCTCTAAGTGCCATGAGTACATACTTCTCTTACACAATTTCCAGTGCTGGCCGTGTAGCCTGGTGAGCTGTGGGGCCTGGGTCGCCTTCGACTTTCTCTGTCCCTTGATCCTGGGATGCAGCTGGCCATTGAGAGCTGGGTTTGAGTTAGGAATTCTGCATCCTTTGGGGTTGCACTCCTGTGTCATTCTGTGTTGTTTATCTCTTGGATCCAGTCTCAGAATTTGTAGGGCACCCAAGGCCCAGGTCTTGGCAGCCTGGAACCAGCAGTCTGGGCAGAGATCTAAGGCTAAAGGGGAAAGAAATGAGCTTGACAGCAAAGTGTGTTCAGTGAGGAGAAGGAACTATTAAGTTGGTGAGTCAGGAAGGAGCTGGAGGGAGGGGGAAGCAACATTTGTTCAGTGGAAACAAGGGCAGTTTTTGCCACCCACCCTCAATTGAGATAAGGATTGGGCAGGGAACTTGAAAATTTCTGAAACTTATCATTATAGCTTGTTTGGGCCATTTCTCTGTTTTGTATTCCTTGTTCTTACTCTACTCTCTTATCTCTCTCTTTTCTTGAAATCTATTGCTTAAAATATGTAAATTCCAAGGGGACAGGGTCAGAGTCTTAAATTGGGCAAATGGAAATGAATGCTTTTGCCTGTGTAAAGGGATAGATTGTTACAAGCTCAGCTGCCACAACCTACCCTTCCCAATCCCTCCTACCTCCCAGCATAGTCTTCCTGCTTCGCACCCTAAGACATACAAACACTACAAAAGACAAAGCCACTGAGGTCATGTAAAGAGACAGCTTAACATTTAATTAAACCTATATGCTAGGCCGGGCGCGGTGGCTCACGCCTGTAATCCTAGCACTCTGGGAGGCCGAGGCGGGTGGATCGCTCAAGGTCAGGAGTTCGAGACCAGCCTGAGCAAGAGCGAGACCCCATCTCTACTATAAATAGAAAGAAATTGATTGGACAACTAAAAATATA
>CAUYMX010037665.1:0-21564 GCA_963573855.1 Lepilemur septentrionalis | reverse complement strand
CCTCGGCCTCCCAGAGTGCTAGGATTACAGGCGTGAGCCACCGCGCCTGGCCTAGCTTTTGTTTATTTTATATTTTACTGCAAGGTATTTTACAGTATACTCAGAGATGAGTCTTTTACTGAAAATGTTCCTTCACTGTTTTACTTTGTCCTCATTCTCTTAGTCTGAAGTAAGGAAATCCACATCTCCTATAGGGAAATATCTATATTTTCAATAATTTGACTTCTAGGTGAAAAATTTTTATTATATGCTTGGCCTTTTCCACAGTCATTAACACATTTATTCATGGTGTTTACTTTTTCAGTAAATACATTTTATTTTTTAACTATACAACTCTTAATCTTTTTAGCAACTGCTTTATGACCTACTTACTGGTAATTTTAAAGGAAACAGTCAAACCAGCAGATCTCCCTGCTTATTCTAATGACAAGTTCCAAACATATAACTTCTACTCCCACAGCTTACATTATCCCTGGAATTGAAATGAGTACAAAACTATCAAAATCACTTATTGTAATTTCGTAAAATAAGTCTCACAACTTAGTCTTTTAGCAAGACCTGTTTCTAAGGATGAATCATTGTATAAATGAGTTTTTGTTCTTCTCTCTCTCTTTTCATGACTGCATACATCACTTTTTTCCTTGAATATCATGTTCCTTTTGTTTGCTTAAGAACCTTAATCAGTTTCCTTTGTGGGGGGGAAAGTTGTCATCAGTGAAAGATTGCCGTTTTGTTCATTCCCACTCTCCTCCCTCACCTCCTATACTTCAATTTTCTTTTAGAAACATTAATTTCTTAATGTTTATCTGGCCAGTTATCTGGCCCTTACTTTAATCTACATATACTCAGCATATTCCTCTGTGGTGTTTTAAGTCTTTTTAAAACCTACTTTACTCTCTGTATACTCAGCTCCCTTTCTCTCCTTTACTGCCTCAGTTTAGCTACCTCAGAATATTATACATCCCTTTCTTATCTAGTTGTCTTATCTTAGTTTTTACTCCTTTAAAAGATATTAGATAAGAATATTTTTCACATAATAATTTGGCACATCCGGCCAAGGGATAGTTATGAACATATATTTTCAAATGACAGTTGTGGCAGGAAGAGCTCTAGATTAGGAACTAGGAAAACTGATTTCTTATTCCTTTTCCAATATAATGTTACCATATGGCCTTGTAACGTGAAGAACGTGACCTGTAATGGCTCTCTCACATGACTTAAAAATGAAGAGATAATACGTTTGAAAATGCTTTGTAAATTTTTTTAAATGCTCTCAATACGAAGTTAAGACAAAGTTTTTGTGGTAGTCAGATACCGTTAAAAAGATTGAATAGCTTTTAGTCAGGCACCTTTGAATGAGGACAGTGCGCGTCTGAGTAGGAATTAGCTAAAATGGTAGGGTTTGGGGGGGTGGCATTTCAGAGAGGGAACATCATATGCAGGAAAGAGTTATGAAATAAGATGATTAATTTGGGTTACTTCAAGTAATTTAGTATGGCTGGAGTGTAGGATGTCTATGGAGGAGTATCAGGAGATAGGAATGGGAAATATGGATGTGCTCGAATGTTTAATTAAAAGTTATGGAGGACCCCTTAAAGATTTCGGGAAATGATGTAAAATTTGCATGTGTAGAAGTTTTATTCTGGTGTACCGTTGTAGATGATAGATTGGTGGGGGAGGCAAACTCAAGTAGGGGGACTCTTGAGGAGGGTGTTGCATTTGATAAAGGTCAGAACTGAGAACATAAAGTAATATGAATGTAGAAAGGAAAAGACAGATGCAAAAGATAGCTAAATGGAATCCGTGAGACCTATGTTCTGATTACATGTGAATGGTAGAAAACCATTTACTAAAAGAGCAAAATTTATAATTATTCTAGGTTCTGGCTTAAGTGAATCCCCTACCATTCAATGAGATAGAGACCAGAACGCATTTGGAGGAAAGAGGGTAAATTTGATTTTGCACATGTTAAATTTGAGGTATTTAGGATATATCCAAGTGCAAATGTTTTGTTTTCTAGTGGATAAAAAGAGAAGATTTGGGATTTGTCTCTGTGGTAGTAAATGAGGCCTTGGATTTGAATCAGATAACCCAGGCACAGGACTAGGTCTCTTTGTTACACCCTGTTTTAAAAATCTACCCCTTGAGAAATATACAGTTCCCCAGAGACCAGGATACCGAGGGCCCTTTGAATCATATTCCTGGTCCTTGTATTCAGTCTCTTATCTGAGTACTCATCGAAAACCTGTCTTCTCACAGTCTGCCATAAGGATCGCTAGAACGCACAATGTGAAGATACCAGTTGTTCATTGTTCTCATAACCCTAAGTAAAACTTAAAGTATTTTTATTACTCTAAAGCTGTATTATCAATCTAATCCAAATACATTTTTAACCTAATAGAGTCATAACAGTCACTTTATTTTTCTATCTTGACATTTACCATAAATTAGTTACCAAATGCTTTTCATTAATTTATTCTCATGAAGCCTTTATGCTAACATAATATCATAAATTCAGCTTGTTGTAGTAGCATACCTGAAAATCCCCTCTTGGTATTTAACTGCAAAGCCAGTTATTCTAATGTATTTACTTGGCAGCTTTCTTGGGAACTTTTGCCCCTGTATTGGCCTTGAGGAGTTGTGCTTTAGCTTCTCCCCATATGGCTTCATAGCATGGCTTCTTGATTTACTCTTCTTTCAAGTTTCTCTGGCCTGATTGCCCAGTTTTCTTTTTCCTTACATTGCTGGCAGTGTCCTAACTAAGCTGCCTCCTGCCACCAGGTTAGGCAGAGCATGAACATAGAGCTTTGGAGAGAGAATGAGGACTTGAGGGACTGCAAGGGCTATGGTGATGGATTTGACTCCTGCAGTAGTTCCCACAGATACTACTTTAAAGTAGCAATTGCCCTTCATATATGGGTCCTTCAAAATTCAAGGACTGCCAGCTGCCCATAATTTGTAGGCATACTCAAATAGTTTTATGATCGCACCTAACTGTGAAGTGGAAGAAAGATGTTGAATTGATTCCTGCAAACATTTAAAAGAAATGTAGCTAAAATGCAGTAGTAGTCTGGCTAAAGATAATGAAAAGTCTACTTTTTTTAATGGATGCCTGATCACAATGCATATATATTTTTTTTTGTACAAGTAGCCATTCATTTGGACTTGAAAACATCAACCTCTGACTACTTGTTAATGCCCTTTTAAAATCATTTCAAAGGTGTTCACAAATATCTGGGAACATCCTCAGTTCACAGATTAATATACATTTTGAGATGTAATAGAATGCCAGTGCAGAAAGTATACATGGAAATGAAGTTAAAACTTTGTGGTTATTTCTTAGACAGTGGTGTTTTAGCTATAAGCAGTATTTTTAATTTACGTTTTTATGCCAAAGTAAAAAGGTAATTCCCAGATGCTTAAATTTTAAACCTATGCAAAAATCTGCATGCTAGCAGGTAAATAGAAGTCCTGTTAGATTTTTCTAAATTGTAAATCAAATTTATGTGAAAAACCAGATTGTGTTTTCCGCTTTTATTTCTTTGATAATAGCAATACAAAATACTGTTCCCAGATTCTTGATTCCTATTTTAGTACTGCTATTCTTCCAGTTCATTAGATTGTAATCTGTGGAAAGTCTCATTAGAGTGCAAGAGTTTGCATTGTTTTGTTTTATTTTCCCCTTGCCCTTGACATTCAGCCCTGATATTAAGCCATTCTTTTAGTTATAAAGTGAGACATGCTTGGGTGATTTGCAGTTAACTGCTCGCCTCCACACACACAAATGCCTCAGCTTCACATCTAATCATGATTCATGCCTTATGCCGACTCTTGCTGTCATCCCAGCACCAGCAGATGGTGGGGCTAGACCCCTGGGGCAGTGTGACCCAGTGTTCTAAGGTTGTACATCTTCTGGTAGCAATGGTCAGAAAAGGCAGGATTTTAACATGGCAAGTTGAGTTCATTTCTTTTTTGGCTTCTTGCTTTAAAACATGGATCTTAGCTGTCACATTTTCAGGTGATACCCTAAAAATTATTTTTTTAGTCCAAGAAACAAAATAAAAGCATGTACTGGGAATGTTATGGCTCTTTAACTTAGAATTCTGGATAGTCTGGGGTACATAGGAAGAATGGTTTTTAAGTTTTTACACAAACTGATGATCAGAAATACATTTGACACACATATATAATACCCATACATGTACAGTTATATATGCATATGCAAAGTTCAAACCAGATTTCACTAACAGTATTTCACATTTACTATGTGCAATTTTGTTTTCTATTCTTTTGTTGTTGTAGATGGTGTTAATTCTATTCTTCTTTTTAATAAATTGCTGATCCTCATTCACCGAATAGATTTTAAAGCTCACTAATGGACTGGGACCCACAGTTTGAAAAACACTGTGTTAAAGGCAATCAGCCTTCCTATAAAGAAATACATAATTTACTTTTCTATGTACTTTCTCAAATTATTCTATAAAAATGACTTTCTTATTGATCACATCAACTGCCATTTACTTAAAAAATGTTTAGGGTTCTCTATTATTTGTATGTCTATCCAAGGATTTAAAGGATTTAGGGGAGCTCTATGTAGAAACAAATTTAACGAGTCTTTTAACTCTCTACATTAAACACTTGTTATTTACTCTCATATTTGCAAATAGTAATTTTTATTTCCTTGAGCTTTTCTTTATTTGTCAATAAGTCATTCTTTCAAAAACAGATACATGAAATAGCTTGGTCGTGTAGGCTCTTTATATTTTAACAAAGAAGGAAAAGAAAGAAGTAGGGGCCTCTTGAATATATCACTAAGTAGAGTTAACAATACCATGGGTTTTTGTAGTTCCCTTCATTAATGGGGGTTTGAATGAGTTGTATGAAAAACATAGGCGTCGTATAGAACTATATAATCTCCTCAGCAATAGCTGAGTGATAACTCATTTATTCCATATGAAATGATATGAGGTGAGTTTTTCGCTTATATAATTGCCATTTTTAAAAGTTGTTATGTCATTATGGGGAACCATTGAGTTTATATAAAATAATAAGCCATTATAGCTTTTAGAATTCAAAAAAGGATGTAGAAAAAAAGCATATTGTAATCTGAATAGACAGGGTTGAAACCAACATTGAGAGTAAGTTCGGTATGCAAATGTTATATTCAGAAAGAATTCTTTTATAATCTGAGTGTAGACAGACAAAATACTTTATCAAGTGTTTTTGCAGATTAAAGCTCAAGATAAAAGCTGCTTGTAGAGCAAAGGTAATTTTATGTAAACACATACATTTGAATGTATACTGAAACTAATTTCTATTATGGATGGGAAAATTCTTGAAGAATTTATTGTAGATACAGTTATCAGTGTCAGTGTTAAAGATTGTCATTGAAGGTCTTTGTATGTCTCTCTTTCAGATACAGAAACAAGTGAAAAAATACAAGGAAGCGGAATACTTCAGCTGTTTGCAAGTCTGTTAACTCCACAGTCTTCCTGCCCAGCCAAAGTAGCTAACATCATAGCAGAAGTAGCCAAAAATGGTGAGGTTTTCCTCAAGAATTTTTCTGCTGGGAACATCTTCAGTTTTACACCTTACTTGTCAGTATGTTTTATTAATTTATGTTTCAATTTTGTAGATTACACATTTTTATTTGTTTCTCTTTCTTTGATTTTTTCAATGTAATTGTCTTAAATGATTATAGTTATAGTCATTCTATTCATACATTTCTCATTTGCTAGTCCATTCCTTCAGAGTAGAATTAGGGAAAGCACTGCTAGTCCCAGCTACACCTCTGTCACTTATTACTTTGGGTGTAGGACCCTTGAGCTTGCCATTGAGTCATTTTCATTGTCACAGGAAAGCATACTTTTTTTTTTCTCCATAAGACCTAAGAACACAGAGTGTATACCTCTTTTAATGTTATGTTTGTTTGTGTTATACCTAGATATACTCACTATTCTTTTTTTTAGTCTTACCTATCATCCTGACATTGGCAGTTGACGTCAACAGTGTAGTTGGAATATGTTCTGTTTTCTACACTCACCTTCATGGAAAACATGCATTTATTATTAAATTGCCTTGTAAGAATATTCTGGAAAAACAATAACAAGCTTAGCTTATATAATACTAAATCCATGTCATTGTTTACACAGTGAGAGATTCTTTAGAGAAATTATATTATAGTAAAAATATTTGCACATGATTTTAATTCAGTCAGACGGAGAAAAACACTTGAGTTCCTAAAGGACTTTTTAAGCATAAAGGAAGGCCATACTGAATATAATAACTTTAGTGCGCCTCAATTTTCAAAGATTGCTATTTTTAGTTCTTTTGTTTTACAATGTTGCATATATTATACTTTAAAGAAAAGAAATTGAATTCTGGCTTCATTTGTATAATCACCATGGCAGGTGGCTCTGTGTAAAGTACCAGTCAGTATATGTTGTTTTTGGCCTCTAAAACAACGTGTTCTTAAGTGTGTTACCAAAAAGAAAATTGCTGTGAAACTTGACCATTTGCTTAGAAGTTCTCAAAATGCCTTTTAAGTTCCAATTAAGTTCTATATTGGTAAACCATTTTTACCACGTTGACTGAAAATCGGCCACCTCTTGCTCGTATGCCACATCCAGGAAGCAGATCTAGTTTGAAAATGGGTCCTTTTCAGTCATTGTTACCCGCCTAGGTCAACCCCTATCTGAATCTTGGCAGATTGAAAGCAGCTTGGGTTTTTAAGATCAAATAGTTTATTTTTAACCTCATTAGATTCACAACATAGATTTCCAGAAACCAAGTAGAAATTCCACAAGTTTGGTTTAAAACTTTTTCTTAAGAGTGGTTACACATTATAGCATATATTCAGGAATTTTGGATAATAGATTTTTGTGTAATGGATTGCTGTTCCTATATGCTCTTACTTAGCATCGTTCCTCAGAATGCTTTGTCACAGTTTCATGACAACTCTGCTGCTAAGGGTTTCTTCTAGTAATAACTCTAGTAGATGACAGCGATGTTCTAAAAACATAATAGAATTTTTTTTAACATTTGTTCGTTTAATCAGAGACATATAAAGGGCGTATTACTAACCTCTACTAGTTAAAATAAATGGGATACACTTGGATGATTATTGCTTAATCACAACATTGCTTTTTTCAGTGACTGGCTAAGAAAGTGGACTAGATAGAATCTTGTTGAGTGTTCTTTTTAAAACAAATACATATCTTTAGAAATGCAACATGACATAATAGTGTATTAATTGGGCTTGTATTTCTTCTTATTAGAAACTTGACAATGAAAAAAGATTATATGAACCAGAGAAAATGAGGCTGGAAGTTGATTTATTCATCTTTACTCTGCTTTGCAGGGAGGAGAAATATTATTGTATACTTCTTAGATTTATGTTAAACCCAAAACATACAAAAAAGACTCTCTAAAAATTAACATACCTGACTTTGTACTGACGTTCAGAATTCATGAAGAGGATTTTAGTAAAAAGTTCCACGAGCGAGTTTAATGTGGGAGGATAGGTATGACCATAAATTGTAGTAAAAGATCTTTAGACCTTTTAAATGAAGTGTTCCCCCATATGATAGACTTAAAACTGATTTGAGGCAAAGGAGAAATAAGCAAGATAGGAAATACCTGTGAATATTTCTGCTTTTCAGAACTGGACTCTCAAGGTATCTAATAATAATAGTATAATAATAATAATTATAATAATTCCTAATGCTAGCTACTAATATGTGCCTACATTGTTTCAAGTGTTATGTACATTATTTCAAATTCTCATAACAATCCCATATGAGATAGGGTTATTTTATATGTGTGAGAAATCTTGCCTATCTTCACACTTAGTGATGATAGATGGACTTTGTGCATTATTTTGTTTCCTCTCCCTTTTACTTATTTTCAGTGAGATTTTATGATAGCAGTGGAAAGTGTACTGGTTGTCTGAGTACAGGGATAGCAGCATACAATCTGAAAGATTGGGCTGGTAACTGAAGTGAAAATGTGTAAAAACAAGCAAAAGTTGAGCCACTTTATTCCTTGAAAGCAGTTCTCTGCCTTGGACCAGCAGCAGAAGCACACGGGAGTTTCTTAGATACAAATTGTTCTTGAATCCACTCACCTAGACCTTCTGAATCAGGAACTCAGAGGGGGCCTAGACAGGTGTTTTTAACAAGTCCTCTGGGTGATGAGTATAAAGCCTGAGAACCAGTCTCAGTCTAAAACAATACAGGATCAGTAGTTTGGATCAACATATGCTGGTTTTTTTCCTATCTGTACTTTATCAGATTACAAAAGTATGTATCAAAACTTATACCTGGATGCTCTTAGCAACAAAACAGTCCAAGTGTATACCCAAGAGGATCTGGGGAGGGCACCACCAGAGACACAGAAATCTCCTGTTCTGTCTTACAAATTGATTTATTTGAAATTTGCCCTCTACTCCATAGTAAGTACATGTTTATTTTAGTGCAAAATGTGTGTGTGTCCTAGAAAAATCGTTCAGTAAATTTGACACTCCAGAAAAATATACTATGTTGTTGGGTAGCTTAAAGTGTATCTTGACACTTCAGTGTTGGAAGCTTAACCTCAGTCATTTTGTAAGAATGATTATCAGTATTATCTTTAAAAAGAAAAGCAATACAAAGTGTGAATGAAAAATAATGTCAGCTTGACAACCCACATATAAAAGTCACTCATTCTTTTATATTCATGCCTCACAGTTTTTCTTGTTCTTGAAAAGAAAAATATAAAAAGCTAAGAAGTAATACGAGAGGTTATTAGAGAAAATTCAAACTCTGAATATATATTATGATTTAGTATAACAAACATTAAAGTAGACTCTAGTAGAGTGTTTTTATTTGGCTTGTAAACTTTGGTTTAAGAGTTTTAATAAAATAGTTCCTTCAGGTAGGTGAAAGTGGGGAAGGTACAACCTGTATCTTTTTTAAATATTTGATAAAGAGATATATATATAAAGGGAGGTTTTATAAATCTCAGTGTATATAAAAAATAATTTTATTTTGTGGTTTTCATCATAGTCTGTTGTTTTTGATGTTGCTGAATGAATATGTAATTCAAGTAGGATTGAGAAAGTAAAAAGTAAGGAATTAACACTGTGGATTTAGAAAGGAATAGAAATAATCAACAAGCACTTAATGAATATTTTACTACAGTCTAAAGGAAAAACAGTCTTTGATGGAAATCAACATTATGTTATTGAATTTTATTAATGTGGAGATAGAGCAATGCCTATTCCTTAAAGTGTCTGTATTGAATTTCTACATTAAAGTCTAAACATTATGCAGAAAACCAAATGAATTCTCTGTTGTACACACACACACACACACACACAAATACTTATTGATTTCTACTTTCTACGGCCTAATGGCTTCCACTGACTTTGATTTCTACTTCCTGTCATTTTATATGTAGCTTGATTTTTGTCCTTTTCCTTACCGTACTCTCCCTACCCTAAGAACTTTTCAGTTCTCTGAGTTCAAATTGCCAAGAGAGTGATCCCCCCACTGCTTTTTTTTTTTGATACAGGTCTTGGTCTCCCAAGCGAGAGTGCGGTGGTGCCATCATAGCTCACTGCAACTTTAAACTCCTGGGTTCCAGCAATCCTCCTGCCTTAGCCTCCGAAGTAGCTGGGACAACAGGCACGCACCACCACAGCCAGCTAATTTTTCTGTTTTTGTAGAGATGGGGTCTTGCTCTTTCTCAGGCTGGTCTTAAAGCCCTGGCCTAAACAATCCTTTTACCTCAGCCTCCCAAGTGCTGGTAGGATTACATGTGTGAGCCACCATGCCAGACTGACATTTTTCTCTTAAGTTTATCACCACTGCTGTTTAGCAGATCTTTCCAAATAGACCATTAGGCTATTGGCAAGCCTATGTATAGATTGGACCTGAGTCAGAATCTAAACAATGTGAACAAGTAGCAGGCTTAGGGATGTATGTGGTAGAAACCCCTTTGAACAAGGCCACTCTGAAGCCTCTCCAATAAAATGTATATATTATTTTAAACATATTCTTGACAAATTCCTGATACGATTTTTATATAAATCTGTCTGAAGGATGGTAACTTCATGTCTTTAAAATTAGCTTAGGAGAGCTGCTACTCTTCAGTTGAAAAAGTAAATTGACTGAAAAGCAAGAGATTTTTAGAAAGAGTTTACTTTCTCCAGAGACTGGCATGTTGCTTTTACATTGGCAGTGTTCATTAAGAGATGAAGAATGTACTGTCTTTGTTTTATCTTTATATGTTTTTAAGTAAAACAATTCAGAATAGTTTTGATTCCTTAATTTTTCTATAATTATTTACTCTCCTCATTTCAAAAAATCTGAAGCTTTTGGTTGTAGAGTCAAAATTTTGAAAGATTGATATCATATAGATAATTAGAACATAAGAGAAAAGACAAATAGTAATTCATTAATGTTGCCATTGCCTAAAGAATAGCAACAACAAAACAAACAAAATAAGACATATAAGTTTTATTTATGAAATAAGTCTGCAAATCAGACCATTTCTAAGTTTCTTATTTTAGCAATTGATGAAATGATTTGTTGGAAATAAGGCATAGATTGGTGAAAAGGAAAAAAATTTGAGTGAGTTGGTGGTGTGTTAATTTGAGATATGAAATGTAAAGATTCTAAAGTAACCATTAAGAGATAGACAAGCAGACCAATGTGTTATCTCCTGTAGCTGGTCATTGAGTTCATGGATGTGTGTAGAATAATGTACTTTTCCAACATAAGTGGTAGGAGACCTCATACTACTGAGTTAAAACTATCAAAGATAAAGATTAGTTTTAGAAGTAGGAAATACTCTCAATCTTGGAAGTTTAAGTTACAGGGGGTTTTCAGTAAGACAGTGACAAGAAAAAGATATGATAGGAATGAAATCCTTTATTTAGACAGAGAGGAATACCTCTGTGACTTAAACTTATGTTAGGGGGAAAAGAAGTCATTTCAGAGGTGACAGCTCACATAATAGCCCTGTATGGTGTGCTCTAAGAATTTGAAAAGGAAGGGAAAGAGAAGGATTGATTGCTTATGAAGGTATACGGGGAACGAACTAAGGAGTAGACCTTAGTGAGAGTGAGTGATTAGTGAAGAGTGAAAGAGTGAGTGATTGAAAGTGTGAGTGATTAGTGAAGAGTGAAAAAATAGTGATTTTTTTAGTAGGACAGGTTATGGGTCATGGAATTAGTTCTTTGTTGACAAACTGTATTGACTAGAACATCCTATGGTAAGTGGTGATGTCCAAAATGATGATTCTAATATTGGTTATTGGAGAACTTTGATCATCAATTATCTTCATTATCCTTAAATTTCACCGTAGTCCATCATGAGACAGTGCTAAAAAAAAAAAAGTTTATTTCTAATCATGACTGTGGTGGTACCATTGGAAGTCAATAAATAGAGAATGGTATACTAGAAAGAAAAGAAAAAATAAGTTTGAAGTTTAAGGAATCTTAACATTTGGTGCTTTAGGCCCATACATGCATCGGTACAGCAGCAAATACGAGTGAGCCGTGAAATGGACTTTATGGAGTAAAGACAGGGAGTGGACTCCACCAGCTCTCACCAATTGAAAAGAACTTGTTATTTTTAATGATTCACGGAAACCTTTTTTAAAAATATACTTTGAATTTTTTAGAGGACATATGGTGAAAAATTAGGGAATTTGATAGCTTAGTTTGTAACTGTAGTACTTTATCAGACTCAGAGAAAACACATTGCCAGTGTTCCCATCATCATGTATTGCATAGCCCCTTCCATAGCATAGCCACTTATAATAAAAAGATAGTGATAAATTACTTGTAATGAAAGTTAATTAAAAATCCCTTTGGTTTATGGCAGAGACTATCAACAAAGAAAAATATGACCCCACTCATTTTTGTGTACTTATTTTAGGAGGGTTGTAACAGGGTACTTGTGAACAGAAACATACTCTTCAAATATTAAGCCACCTTAAACATTTAAAAAGTAGACAGTTAATATATTAAGTGAGGTGTTTTATGTAAATTGTGAATCTTAAGGTTTTTAATTAAATACGTCCCTTATTTTCAGAATTTATGCGAATTCCATGTGTGGATGCTGGATTGATCTCACCTTTGGTACAGCTGCTAAACAGCAAAGACCAGGAAGTGCTGCTTCAAACGGGCAGGGCTCTAGGAAACATATGCTACGACAGCCGTAAGTGTTAACGCATCACTAATACGCTTATAAATTTTTAAGAATTATGGTTTTCAGATTAATTTCACTTCAGTGTTAGCACTGACTCTTCTAGGCCAAGACACTAATATGGGCCAGTATGATTTAGCACTGCTTATTTAGCAGAATCAATGGAAATTTGGGCCATTGTATTCTTAACTTAGAAATTACAGGAAATGAATTATTTTCCTCTCTTATCACAAATGATATTTTCAAAGGAAAGTAAATCAGTTTCTAAGAAATTGGGGCTTTTAAGTTTAGGAAAAACATATGTATCTTTTCAATTAGATTTTATTGAAGTTAATATCTGAATGAGAATGCTTATGGACATAGTTTTTTAAAGTTTCTGAGTCTGTCCAAATACATTTTTAATTACTTGAAATTGAGTAAAACGATTCATAAAAGCCATTATTTTCTCAAAAACTAGACTGGCCCGCTGCTTTGCATTGACTCCATTCCTGTTTGTCATTATGTCATTGTCATCCTTACCACCTTCTTTAATCCACTGTTCTACTAGGCAAGGAGAAAGCAGTGACTTGGGTAGGGGTATATTGCAAAAACGTTAGAATTTCTACTTCCCCTTTCTACATAGAAACAAAACCCAGAAAAATATTGAGTGTATTCAATTTAATTAACTTATCCTGATTTTTCCCTAAGTTTCTATTTCCTGAGCCAAAAACACCTATCTTCTCATTTACCTTTAAAGCCTCCTTGGAATTTAGGTTTTTTTATATAACTATATTAACTTTTGATGCTTATTTTCTCCATTGAGTTTATAACTGAAGTGAGTTATATTTTGTTACAAACACAAAAGACATGGCCCTTTTATAATAGGCAGTCCTTCAAAAAGTGATTTTATACATGTGAGCCAGATGTAAAGGGCATAAACATATTCATTTATGATACAGGAAAGAAACAGGAAAAAAATTGAAACTAGATTTATTGGTTATGACTGGTCTATAGCAGAAGTGGTATAAAGTTAGCCTCATTTATTCTACGGTCTATACTTTTTCTGAACTGCCATAAGTATTGAAATAGCAATAATATGTCTGGAGACATGAATGTCTTAATATGAATTTTCACTTACAATTTCTAGTCCGTAATACAGCCTGTAAGTTTACCTATCTGCTCCTTCATTCCAATTCTTTTTATCCTAGGGTATTAATACGCTTTATTTATAAAATACTAGTGCTTTGTGTTTATAACTTTGCATTTTCACATTTAGGATTTTGATTAAGCACCATAGCTTATGATCTCAGCCTTTAAGAATGAACCACTTAATGGATGTTTTACATGATTAATTTTGGCAATATGTATTTAAAAGACCTCACCAGAATAATAGTCAAGGATTGGGGGCATGTACTTGGAGATTATTATTATTGTTTTTATTCTTATCCTTCGTCTGTGTTACTAGGATTTAAGACTACCAAAAGTATTCTTTAAACCTTGTTCAGTTTAGTTAGTCTTGAATTATGCATTGTTTGAACATAAGAAATATTATCTGTTTGAGTACTTTCAGCGTGGAGTTTCACTTAATATCATCAAAATAGGAGAACTACATGCCGTGAGCTTTTGTCTCGTATTTGGTTTTTAGGGACACAGAGTAATTTTATTTCCTGTGTATTCTAAAAAGCCTTGAAGTTAGGGTAATAAATGTCTAGTTAATAAAATTATTATTTTGATGAAACTGAAGTCTATTATTATTTATCATATCCATTTGTCTCATTGAGATACTGTATAAATTTCTATGGGTATGTTTTAAGCTATAAAGTTAATTTTTGTTTCATTTATTTATAAATATTTATAACCAATTCATCCTCATTTTGTTCAATAGAAATCATAGATAAATGGATAATTAAGCATAGTGAATATGGGCCATATTTTTAAACTTTTAAGCCTTAGTTAATTAAGGAAAATGAAGTTAGCAGTCTTAAAAATGAATAAATATGAGAAATTTTTTATTACTGTAAATCATATGATAAAATGTTTTCATTGTGCCATGCTGTCTTATGCATATAATTTCCATAAGACTGCATACTTTCTTACCCTTTTATTTGAAATTAAATTCTGTGAACTTCTTAGTGATTTCTGCATTATTTTAGGACAACTTACAGTATCTATATTTGAATTACAATAATGATATAAAAGTCTGTAAATGTGATGCTGTGTGGTTGATTGTGGAAACTTGAAATGCATTTCTTGTTTTATTTTGTAGCAGCTGGAAATTTTAAAGAACTCAAAAGTTAATTTTAAAAAAAGTCTTATTGCCTTATATTTTAATTAATTCATCAACCTTCTTGACTCTCAGGAATGTAATGCTTCATTTTTAAAAGGGGAATAGGAAAGGCTATATGCGGCGGCCTTGAAAATACAAAGAAACTTTTTCTTTCAAATGAAGTATGTTTTAAAATTCGCATGTTAGTTTTTTATCAAACTTACCTGTTAGACTAATCAGTTGACTTACATTTTATGAATGTGCTCCAAGTGAATAATTTTTTTAGTAGGAGTTTATTCAGGATGATATAGTAGGCTTACAATAGATCGTAATACTAATTGATGCAGAAAGCACTATAGGGAATTCACTATTGGAAATAAAAATTTGAGAAATTTGTGCATGTTTTATAGATTTTTACTTTGATACCTAAAAAGTAAAGCACTTGCTAGCATATTTCAGGTAACATAGTTTATTTGAAGGGAGGAGAGCTGTAAGTATAGAAAGAATTACCATAAAATCCATGGAAATCTTTGGGTGAAAAAGTAGGTCAGATTTCCGTTTTGCCAGCCTTAACAGAGCCCATTTTAGGAACTCTTCTAATGGAAGAAAACAGTCTTATATAATCTTAACATGAGGTAACAGGCTGACCTAACTGCTAAATGGGATGGAGTAAGGCTTTGTTGCTGATGAACTTTTTGAAACCCAGTCTCCCTCTTGCATATAGAGATGAAGGAATCACTGGCTGGGAACATTTTTCATTTAAAATGCCCTGGTCTTTTTTCTTTCAGAGAGCTTCCAAGGCACTTCATTTATGGGTTTCTCTTTCGAAGTACCCAAACACACTTCTGATATAAGCATTATTTAAAAACTCTTCTGCCCCTTTGACATTGCCAAAATGACTCTTTTAATGAGAAGTTTGACATTTTTCAGATCAAAGAAGAGAGAAAAATTGTATATCAATTTAGAAAGAAATCATCAAAGCTGTGTATGTGATGTGGTATGCCAGGGAATGTGGCTTTTAAAGAGAAGTAGTATCATGTTTCAGAAATGCATACATTTGGCCTGTTTAGTCACTCATCCCTCTCAAAGGTGATATGAAAAAAGTGGGAGTTGTGTTCTCCTTATATGGCCATCTTTGTGGCATTCCCTCCTTTCGTTGATTTGTTCATACAACTGTGCACATTTTAAATTGGTGATACATTTAACTAGCCTTATAGTTTTGAAAATCCTCATGTTAAATTCCCATCCTGTATTTATAATTCCTAGGGATAAATTGGTGATTGGAAACTGAGTTTTCTCTGTGAATATTACTGCTTGAGGTCAGGAAATGTTATTTGATGTACTGGTTAAAAGATGTTATAGAGGCTAGAAGAAAATAATTACATGAAATTAAGTATTTCCAGCTTTTTATATACAGAGGAAGAAAAATTTATAAGTCAGGTGAGTACATTTTCAAATTAAATGAATATGCCTCCTTATAGGAATAAAATTAATGCTTGTTATTGTGTAACTAGTCCTATTATTGCAAAGATGCACGCTTAAGCTTATGATACACTGTCATACATGTAGAGAAGAAAATTGTATTCTTGCTCACTGGTGAGTAAATAAAAGTTCAAAATGAAGTAATTATCAGGCTTGCCAACGCTAGTATTTATGAAGTGAAATATTGTTTATTTCATTGACTTCAAGTGTCAATAGGAGGGATGCTCAAATATATGCATGTACTCATTTGTATATTAGTGATTCTTACTGTGCCACACTATTTTATATACAGGATGAAGATATCTTAGTTTTGACTGCAAATTCTGAAAAGTAATTAGCAATATTATATGATATTTTATAATGTAAGTTGGTCAGATAGGTATATATTAATGTAATACAGACATGCTTTGAAATTGCCTAAGTAATCAAAGTATACTTACATCAATTACATTTAACAAGGAACTATTTATATCTGGCATTTAAAATAAATATTTATTTCAGTGAAACTATGAACCTAATTTCATGTTAGGTTATTTGATTAATTATATTATTAAAGGACTTTGCAAGTCTATATATTTACCCTGTTTTTTTTCTTTATTCAGTTCTAGGATAGAATAGAAGTATCGACCAATAAGTAGCATAAAAACAAGATTTTTCAGCTTTAATCAAATCTGTTGTATTTTATGAAGGTGTTCCTTATGAAAGTGCATCACATAAGGATAAATACCAATATGCTACTGCTACTTTTAGAGATAACTATTATCACTTGAAAGTACTCCACTGTAAAGATGGCCTAAATATAGATTGAAGTAGATGTTGTTTTGTAACACTGTCACGAGATCTAGAGTCAAAATCATGTCATTAAAATCATTAAATATGGTAGAGAAAATAAAATGTACAAAGGAACACAACTTGAGGACAATTACAGAGTACACACTAAATATGTGGGTTTTGATCAGAATAAAAAAATGTATGATGAAAATATTAATTACAGCTGTTAAGAAATTAAGCAAATGGTGCATCACTTAGAAAAGAAACGTAGTTCATTGAAAAATATAATTATAAATGTATAAAATTTTAATATGACCCCTAACAGGTGGATGTTGCAAATGGATGTGATATCCAGCTCTACCATTTACTAAATTATCATTTAATCTTTCTGATTTTAGTTTCTTCATTGGTAGAGTGGGCTTGTTGTGTGGATTAAATAACACTTATATATAAAAGTATTAGAATACAGATTATGTTATGCAAAGCAAATATTATGATCATCATTTCTAAGGAGTGTGCTGCAATATAATGTAATACATATATTAACATACACAAGATATTTCCAAAAAAAAATATAGCCAGGCACAGTGGCTCACATCTGTAATCCCAGTGACTCAGGAGGAGGAAGTGGGTGGTTTGCTTGAGGCCAGGAGTTTGAGACCAGCCAGGATAATATAGCAAGACCCCATCTCTATTGCTGCCATTGGATATAGAAGTAAAGAAAAAAAAAAAGACCCCATCTCTAAAAAAAGTAGAAAAAATTAGCCAGGCATGGTGGCACATGCCTGTAGTCCCAGCTACTTGGGGAGGCTGAGGCAGAAGGATCGCTTTAGCCAAGGAATTTGAGGCTGTAGTGAGCTATGATTGCACCACTAGACTTCAGCCTGGGCAACAGAGCAAAACCCTATTCTAAAAAATAAATAAATAAGATGAAAAATAAATTTTTAAAAGGATATAAAAACCAGAAATCATGTAAAGAGAGGCAAATATAAATATAGCAGGAATCAGAGATAATATAATAACTATATATAAAAACTGATTTAACTGGAGCTTCTTGGCAGCCAAGGTGAAAAGAATAACTTGATAATGCTTTGTAATTTTTATTTTATGCTAAAAAGAAATATGCCAGTTCGTCAGTCAAAAAAACACTGTTGAGGCAAATGATAAAAGAAATTCATCAGTATAGCATTAGTGCACATACCTGGTTAAAACATGTAGAAGATTTTGACTGGTGTTATAGATGGCATCTTCAATAATGGTTCTGCAAAAGTTGCCTGAATATTCTCTGTGTGATTGTTTCTTGTACTAATCTTTAACAGAATCTAAGAAATGATACTGAGTGCTTTAGCAAAGGTAAGTCTATTGGGTAATATGGTCCAAATGTGTTGTGTTTTGGTCAGTAAACTTGCTTCAAGGATACAACTTAAAAATTTGAAGTTTTCACTTCAGTATGTTTCCTATTTTAGTTTTAAACCAAAATACAATTTTGCTTTGCATTTATTGTACTTTGTCATTTTCTGTGTGTTGTGTAATATATCCAAGTTTTATTTTATGAGACCAGAAAATATGCTTATCTTTGATCGTCCATAATCAATTTGCATCAAAGTGAATATTTTAAAATACCATATTGGTAATGGTTATATGAATCTAAACATACAATAAAATTGCTTAGAACCATACATGCCCATCCATGTGCACAAGTGCATATACAAACCGAAGACTTCTGAATAAAGTCTGTAGATTGTACCACTGTCAGTTTCTGGCTTGGGATATTGCATACTAGAGTTATATAATGTTACCATTGGAGGAAGCTGGATGAAAGGTATACCAGACATTTCTGTACTTTTTTGTTTTAGTAACTTGCCATGAGTGTCTAATTATTTCAAAATAAAAAGTTTTAAAAGCCCACATATCCGCAAGCCCAAGATGCATACATATTCTCTCTTCAATGGGAAATAACTAACCTTGTTTCTTTTATCCTTACCTGAAGTGGGTATGGGAGTTGGAGGGTGAGTATATACATACACATATACACATAAAATTTTAAAGCATGGCCCACAACAATAACCATGATTTTTAAAACTGGGTTTATGCATTAATGTGAAGGACAAAATTGCCTTCAGTTTTTTCTCCCTCCAAATTTGACTTTTAGGGAAAAAAATCAACAAAACACTGATAGCCCCAAAATAAGATTTAAGGAGAGAGAGTTGTTAGGCTAGAACCCTGCAGAGAAGGTCTTAATAAATTTCTTAGAGAGTGGATAGTAGATAAGGGAAGATTATAGACAAAAAAAAAAAAAAGTCCATTGTGAACACAAGTAAATGGGTTGGTATTAAAATAAGAAAGGACATTTTGGCATTAGAGAAAAGTGACAGAAGATAGATGAAAGTTAAAAAAAATATATTAAAGTAATAATCAGGGCAGTCAAAGGAAGTGTTTCTGACATGACGTCTATCTTCTCAGTATCAAATGGAAATCCCTCATTTCTTAAAACAGTGTTAAGAAATCCAAGATTCTGTTACTTTTTACCTTAATAAAAATTGTAGGGCAAAGAACACACAGCTCTTTTTCCCCAGTGCTTGATTATGTTATGAAAAGCTAATGTCGTGGTGAAGACTTGGAATAATAGTTTTTGAGTAATTGTTACTATTAATAATTTTATAGATATAAAAGTGGAGGCAGCATGTGAGAGAGCATTGCACATGGCAAAAATACTGGATGATTTTCTTTGATTCAGTAAGAAGTCATACATGGTTGGCAGTTTAGTTTTCGTCTCTTGGATACCAGGTCCCTCCTCATCTCCGAGTCAACAGTCTAAATAGTCTTTAGAATTTTCCTTTTCTGATTAACAAATCTTAGGTGGGGTGGGGAAAGTCTAAGTATGAAGCTCTGGGAAAGAAAGGTCTTTTGTTTTTTTCCTGTGGTTTACATCTGTTCTTTTCTTGCCTTTACCACCCTAATTTCACCTGTTAAAGATGAAATGAAAGTTGAGACATATGAAACATAAAAAATTTCTAGTCTGCTTGTTGAAACCCTATCAACACATATTATCCTCTGTTCTTTTTAATAAATAATGTTTTAGGCCAGGCGCGGTGGCTCACACCTGTAATCCTAGCACTCCGGGAGGCCGAGGTGGGAGGATCGCTCAAGGTCAGGAGTTCGAAACTAGCCTGAGCAAGAGTGAGACCCCCGTCTCTACTAAAAAAATAGAAAGAAATGAATTGGCCAACTAAAAATATATAGAAAAAATTAGCCAGGCATGGTGGCGCATGCCTGTAGTCCCAGCCACTTCGGAGGCTGAGGCAGAAGGATTGCTTGAGCCCAGGAGTTTGAGGTTGCTGTGAGCTAGGCTGACACCATGGCACTCACTCTAGCCCAGGCAACAGAGTGAGACGCTGTCTCAAAAAAAAATACACTAGTTATTTTAAGTCATTTTAAAAGAGTTTGTATCAGCTGGGTGCCAATACAGGCTCACACCTATAATCCCAGTACGTTGGTGTTTCTTTTTTTCTTTTCTTTTTTTTGGTAATCTCAGTACTTTGGGAGGCTGAGGCAGGAAGATTCTTGAAGCCAGGAGTTCAAGACCAGCCTGAGTAACATAGCAACACTCTGTCACTACAAAAACTTAAAAAATTAGCCAGGCATGGTGGCACGTGACTGTAGTCCCAGCTACTCAGGAGGCTGAAGTAGGAGGATCATTTGAACCCAGGAAGGAGTTCGAGGCTGCAATGAGCTGTGGTCGCACCACTGCACTCCAGCCTGGGTGACAGAGCAAGACTGTCTCAAAAAACACTAAATAAATAAAAATAAAGAGTCTGTGTCAAATGAATGGTTTGATATATATGGTCAACTTTCCAAGAACATCTCCATTAGAATATATTCCAAACATATATATATCACTTAACACATAGAAACTGTTACATTATAAGCATTTTATAATTTTCAGAATGTTATCAGATAAACAACATTAAACGACAATTCCCACTTATTCTACATAATAAAACTCACAGTATGTATGAAAAGGAGTTGTGAAATCTGGAAAGTGCTATGCCAACGTCAAAGTGGTCATATCAAGCTTATTATTACATTGCTATAAAACAGAAAGAAGTCATGTCATATAATCCTGTGGTCTCCAACCTCTGGGCAGGGGACCACTACTGGTCTGCAGCCTGTTAGGGACCAGGTCAAAGTGCTCCACTGTAAACTAGTGAAGCTTCATCTGTATTTACAGCCACTCCCATTGCTTGCATCACTGTCTGAGCTCTGCCTCCCCAGCCTCACCACGCCTCCCACCCCCAGCCCCATGGAAAAATTGTCTTCTACAAAACTGGTCCCTGGTCTGGTCTGGTGCCAAAAGAGTTGAGGAATGCTGATATAATCTACTTTTAAGGAATGTTATGGTAACCAAGAAACTAATGAATTGTTAAAGTATTTTAAATTCTGTAACAAGATAAAGATTGTCATTGTGGGCAGGTGGCAAAGGAAGTATATATATGATTTTTAAAGTTTTTATGGCCGGACGTGGTGGCTCACGCCTGTAATCCTAGCACTCTGGGAGGCCGAGGCGGGTGGATCGCTCAAGGTCAGGAGTTCAAAACCAGCCTGAGCAAGAGCAAGACCCCACCTCTACTAAAAAAATAGAAAGAAATTAATTGGATAACTAAAAATACATAGAAAAAATTAGCTAGGCACGGTGGTGCATGCCTGTTGTCCCAGGTACTTGGGAGGCTGAGGCAGGAGGATAGCTTGAGCCCAGGAGTTTGAGGTTGCTGTGAGCTAGGCTGACACCACCGCACTCTGTCCCGGGCAACAGAGTGAGACTGTGTCTCAAAAAAAAGTTTTTATTAAAGTATGTGGTATAATCAGTATCCT
>CAUYMX010037664.1:0-29942 GCA_963573855.1 Lepilemur septentrionalis | reverse complement strand
ATTTATAGTAGAGACGAGGTCTCGCTCTTGCTCAGGCTGGTTTCGAACTCCTGACCTTGAGCAATCCGCCCGCCTCGGCCTCCCAGAGTGCTAGGATTACAGGCGTGAGCCACCGCGCCCGGCCAATTTCTTTCTATTTTTTTTAGTAGAGACGAAGTCTCGCTCTTGCTCAGGCTGGTTTCAAACTCCTGACCTTGAGTGATCCACCTGCCTCGGCCTCCCAGAGTGCTAGGATTACAGGCGTGAGCCACCACGCCCAGCCTTTGATTGCTTTTAAAATTTTGTTTAGGGCTGAAGAGTTTTTCTAAAAGTAGTATTTATTTGATATATATTTTTACTAGGGGGTTTGATTTAGAGATTTTTTTCTCCAATAGTTTTATCATTCAGGAATGACTCATAGATGCTATGACTAATTTTTTATATTAAATGTTTGTGATTTAAAGTATTGTGATTCTGAATATCATAGGAATATGATTCTAGATATTTTAGAGTGTGATTTGAGCTATCATAATAGTGTGATTAAGGCTATTTTGAGTGTTGCAGCTACTGCTGGCCCATTTAAAAAAAACATCTAACAATAATGACAATAAACAGAAATATTCAAATAGAAAAATACGTTTTATTCCTGAAATAGGTTAGCTACCTAATGTGAAGATTCATAATGACATAAGTAAAATATCTTCACTTCTTATTACTGTATAAAAGGAATAGGACAAGTTTCAACAGAATGATACAAGAATTTGGTGGAGGACTAAGGAAGGTAATTTTAAGTTCATAAGGGTTTCTTAAGTAAATTAGAGTTCCATATGTCTCACTGAAGAGTCTCTAATACAATTTTTTGAGGCCATCTTTTCTGACTTTGTCCAAATATTTCTTGTATATTTATTTTGATATTATCTATTATGCCTTTACTATGAAGAATAGTATTAATGTTAGACCAAAATATATACTTAGAAAACTGAAGTGCTTCACTTAGTTTTTCAGAAATACTTTTTCCCCCCCCAAAAATATTCTTAGGATCTTTAAAAAGTCTACCTCTGTCTTCTCATACATCTCGTGCAGAGGTATGCTTAGGTTGTTTCATTGACAGGAATGTGAGCACACAGCATTATCTTCAGAAGAATGCACTTGTTTGTGCATTGATTTTCACCAAAGAACTTGCCTATTCAGATTGGGGAAGAAAATAAAGTGAGAAGTGGTCATAGACTTTATGCTCAGGGGGAAACTAGAAACTTGTTATCCTGATTAGGTGGATAGCCTTCTGCTGGCTCAACCATTTTTAGTACCAGAGCTTAACAATGCCTTCTCTTTCATGACAAAAAAATCATCCTCTCTCTGCCATTTTGCTTTTGTGAGCCTTTGCTCATGTTGAGGGTACTACAGTGCTAACCTGAAAACTCTTGGACATTTCTGTGTATCCTGATATGGATGGTTGGATTGAAGGAAGGAAGAATTAAAATATTTTATTTATATATAACATACAGTATACTCTAGTATAAGTGCATGTGAATGTATATATGCACACACATATATGCATCTATAGACTGAGTATCCAAAATCCAAAACTTTTTGAGTGCCAATATGATGCTCAAAGGAAATGCTTACTGGAGCTTTTCAGATTTTTGATTTCTGGATTAGGGTTGTTCAACTGCTATAGTGAAAATATTCCAAAATCTGAAAAACTCCAAAATCTAAAACTCTTCTGGCCCCAAGCATTTTAGATAAGGGATGCATAACGTGTGTGTGTAATTTATATAATTGCTAAACTGCCTTTTTCCTCTCAGACAAAGCAGCTCTTTCCTCTGATAAAATTAGCATTAAAAGATACTGCTGTTACAGAATAAGCTGGCTGTTCTCAGAAAATTCCATACTTTGCAACAGCATAAGTGATGATGCCTGCTAGCATTTGGGAGAAGTTAATTTTTAATGAAAATGAGCTTACAGCCTAAACTGTAACACACAACTACATAAAGTAAGGAACTATGTGGGTACATTCGTGTATCATTCTAGGTCTTATAGTCAGGTGTCTGTTCAGTAGGTAATTATTCCTCACTAAATAAGTTTTAGTTCTTTTCTCCTCTTTTCTCTGGAATATACTTTTAAAGAACAATGTTCAATTTGGGAAATTAGATAAAAGAATGATATTAATCCTTGTTAGTGAATAGGGAGAATGGTTTATGGCTATACTGCCACATTTTTCTCTCCTACAAGAGGGAAGAAGGAATAATCACTATAACAGAAGAGGATATTTCTCTCTTTTTATACTTATCATAAATAGGAATTTGTTTTGATTTGGGCAAATCTGAGAATGCTGTGAATGAAAACACAAAAAAAGCACAGAAACTTGAAGCTAGAAGTCTCAATTAGACGTTATAGTTTGTTCCAAACTTGCTGTGTGATCTCAAGCAAGTCATCTCGCCTCTCTGGGCTTTTCCTGTAAAATGACCCAGAGACATGTTGCACATGATTTGTGGTCTGATTTGCCTGTCCTGTAGCACCAGTTCATAGCAGAGTTGAGAGTAAGCCCATGGTTTTGATTGGCGCAGGGTGGGTCAGCTATGAAACTCAGAAACATTTTGCATGGAGTACAGCACCACCTATTGGAAAAAGTAGGCTATGAAAAATGACCAGATAAAGCTGGATCAAAGGGGGTCATTTTTGTTAAAACAAAAAAACAAAATAAGACGGTAACACAATAGTATAAATCTACGAAGAATTTCTGAAGTTCCCATATTTACATTTATTGAAAGGTGTCAATTGATGACAAATGTGTGGTATAAATACATGCATAATAGGCTATTTAATTTCCAAAAAATGCTGCTAAAGAGCTATAGCATGACACAAATTATGTTTAACTCTACAAGAAAGCTTAAATTTTGTTTTAAATCCTATTCAACTGTAGCTGCTTAAAACAAAAGTTGGAATTTTAACCGTTAAAGTATGTAAGTGTAACAGTACTGCTTGAGTGTTTAATTGTGGGACTAGAAAATCCTATACTCTAGGCCCTGGTACTGCCCTCTGTCCCCTACAGCTTGGGAGACAGAGTACTCACAAGTGTTCTCTGAACATTGCTCCTGGGAGTTCAGGAATGCTCTTCCTCTTGCTTTCCTGGCAATTATATTTTATAAAAATGACGCTTTTTAATTTTAATTTTTTTCTGATTACAAATGCAATAATTGGACATATTAGCAAGTCAAAAGGTACAGATAAGCCAAAAAATTTAAAACGATGATGTCATTATTAGGCAGGCAGATTACAGCTTTTAACATTGTGGTATTTAACCTTCTATTCACATGCACGCACATGTGTGTACACCTATCCCTATATACACACTATTCTTTTTTACACCAATATGGCATTATACTGTACATGCTGTCTTGTCGTCTGCTTCTTTTAGTTTTTTCCAACTTTCATGTCAATAAAATTTTATCCTTCATCCATATTCAAATTGCCCCTGTTTTAGTGAGATATATTTGTAGTTTTTGTTTTTATAAGGAATGTGTATATTTGTTTAGTAGCTATATTCTTAAATCACAGTTTTTATGAAGGTAATTATGATAGTTAGCTTTGAATATTATATCCAAGTTAAATGACCAGATATAGCTCAGTTTAAAGTGGCAGCTTTCTAAAAAAAATTTTTTTTACTTTTAGTAGTTTTTAGTATATAAGAATTTTTATCACTTTAGTAATGATCTGATCTATTATCTTCAAATCTTAATTCTGTGTGTTACTTTCTTCAAAATGTTTCTTGTAGCATAATTCAATAAGCACGCTCAACTTTGAAGTTAGGTTTGTTTCATGTACCTGATGTACTTCATTTCTTCAACATACACATAGTTAGAAAGCATTGCTTCATTCCTGAACTCGTTACTGAGGTAGGTGGGTTAATATAAGATAGATAAACATCAGTAACAGCAGAGAATGTTCTAAAGTTTCTGTACTATGATTAGTAAGTCTCATTAGGTTGTTGGTGTGCGTTTGTTATATAAGGTACTGAGAGAAACAATTCAACTCAACTCAGTTTTGAGAATTTATTGAAAATGTATAAAATACTTTGTTAGATAGTATGGCAGATTTAAAGAATCATACTAAGGAAGAATCTTAGCGTTCAACCCCTTATCAGATGCTTGAAATCCATGTATTCATAGTAAGCCTTTATCGCTTTGTATCCCCATTTCTCTAGAACAGTCCCTGTTAGCACCTATTATCCCAGAGTCATTACTAATAGCACCCCTTTCACTCCCAGGTGTCCCAGATTGGATGATAAATTACATAGCCACCCCATTGGTAAGTGACTTTGTTTAAACAGTCGCATGGTTTGGAAGTTCACCAATGCAGTTTTTGGCACCTTGCTGACCTGAAAGCTCTTTAGTGATCATCATTTTTGCTACCCAGTTGGATCTTTAAAACAAGAAAAGAAATGCAGTCTTACTTAGCAGGTAGTAAAATGAGGGCAAGATTACACCTACTATGTCATGAATGTAGAAAAGGCCACCAGAGGATTTAGGGATGGTTTAATGAAGTTATCAATCTATGAAGTAAACCTACAGCAGACAGTCTGTTTCAAACCATGTGTCCCACCCTGATTGGCAGGATGTCAGGTATCATGGTGCTAAAATGTAGCTGAAAGAATGCTAGACTGGGGAGTCGGGAAATTCTTGATCCTCACTGCTCCTCAAATTCTACACCATCTGATCATGTAACCTCTCTAACCTCAATTTTTTTTCATGAAGTAGAAAAGGCTTTTGTGGTGGTTGCGCACTTAAATTAGATAATAGATATGAAATTAATACAAGAAATTATTTCTGAAAAGAAGTGGGAAATCTCATCGGTATTGATACATTTCAAAGAAGAGTTTCTAAAGAGTCTTTAAAAAAAAAAATCTGCCCTCCAGGAAATTATTATTATATATTACAAGAGAAAAAATCTATAATTACTATTAATGCAAAGCAGACTCTGTTAAGCAATATACCAAACCAAAATTCAAAGTGATGTGGTAATATAGAGAAGACGCTAATTCTCATTTAAATGAGGAAGTGGTGATCAAGTTCACCCAGTCCTTTTCTGTTATTAATAATTTGCCTCAGGTTTCAGGTGGATTGCTCACCTGTGGTCCTGCCTTAGGAACTAGGAAGACAGGTATCTTTTCTGTGATGGATGATCCTGTGGTCACACCTGTTAGCCAACTGCTGTCAGGTACATCAGCTCGAGGATGATTATCCCAAACCAAAACTGTTTTCTTTGGCAGTAGTAGTTTGGCATCCAGGTGGATCATGCTAAACAATTACATGCAACAGGTGATTTCACTTTCCGTGGGTGTACTTTGTGTGTAGTCAATCCCAGCAACAGCCCCTGGGATGCAAGACCTGCTTAAAACTTAGCATCTTACTTTCATAGCATTATAGCTGCTCTGTGGTGGAGCTAGACAGTAATTTCCACCCACAAAATCTTCTGGTCAGGGTCATTTCTTCTGTGTTTTAATGCTGAGGCTTCAGTTAAATACTTAAAGTATTCAAACTGGTCTGAGGCTGTTTTTGGAAAAAGTCTTAGTCCTACACATATGTCCCACCTTTGTGTAAAGATGGCGTGCCTTTAGATATAACAAGTTTGTTAATTAAAAAAACCAACACAGCTTTCAGAAAATCGTTTTTTTTTTCCTTAAAGCATATGAATCTCCTTTAAACAGCTGTGCTTTCTCAGGTGTCAGGTGCCCTACAGAGACCTTAGTTGTATATTGTTGTATGCTGTCTGCTGTGTGTTTGAGCTCATTGGCATTAAAGCAGAATTCCTCGTTCAATAACATTGACCTCACTATGTGCATGGCATCGTATGAGGTCCTGGGAATTAAGATTACTAAAACGTGGTCCTGTTAGAGAGAAGTTCACGTCTAGGTATAAGTGGAACCCAGATAACATCTTGAGGTCACTGTATTCCTGAAGATCTAGATAAGATGGGCCAGAACCCTTATTCTACTTTCTGTGGAAAGTTCAATCCCCTTTGTAATCTTGTTGTTGTAAATTCCCAAGAGTTTTGTTCTTGGGCTACTTCTGGCTATGACTATAGCTTACCAGCTCTAGATTATTATTTTTCAGTTTCTACCTTTTGAAATTTCCTTTCTTCTCTTGATTTGACTCTTTCCAAAGCTACCAGGACCTTAGGGAGGGTTTGTGAGTCACCAGAGAGAGGTTGGTAAACACATCATGTAACAAGTCATTTAAATTTGTATTTTAGGCCCTGTTGGGTTCTTATAGCAACCCTGCCACTGTTGTGGTGTCCATGCAATCCTGGCCCCTTTTCTCTGGCTAGCTCTCCTTTCTGTCTCTTGTGTCTTTTTCCTGAATTGGCTTTAATCCTATCAACTCTGTACAAAATGTGTCTGGAATCTGATTAGTCTGAGCCACAACCATCTCCCATCTAAATTTTTGCAATAGACCTGTAACTGGTCCCCCAGGCTATTTTGAATACAGTAGTCAGAATGTAATCCTTTTGAAAGGTAAAGTAGATCACAACATTCCTTAGAACTCTTGAGTGGCTTTCTATTAATAAATTTCTCAGTAAAATCTCTTTTTCTTTTGAAAGTCCTTTAAGCACTACAAAACTGTTATTCTGTTTTCATGCCTACTGTTTTCATAGTAGCGGACTTGTTTGTTTTTTCCTTAAACAGGTAGAGCATGCTCCTGCCTCAGGGTCTTTGTACTTGTACTCTGATATGTTCTTTCCCCAGATTCCCTTCAGATCTCTCTCTATTCTAATGTCATTTTTCAGTTAGGACATTCCCTAACCCTTTCCTTATTTTTTTATCATAGCATTTATCACTATCTGATATTCTATATATTTTACTTGTTTCTTTATTCTCTTCTCTCTAGATCAGGGTCTCACAAACTACAGCGTGCATCAGAATGGGCTGGAGTGCCTATTGAAGCATAGATTGCTGTTCCTCACCCTCAGAGTTTCTGATTCAGTGGGCCGGGGCTTGAAAATTGACGTTTCTGACAAATTCCCAGCAGATGCTGATATTGCTGGTCCATGCATCACGCTTTGAGAACCGATGTGCTAGAATTACTTTGTCCAGGATAGTAGCCACTCACCACGTGTGTCTATTTAAATTGAATTTAAATTCAAGTTAAATGAAATTAAAAATTCAGGTTTTTAGTCCATTAGTTCAATGGCCACTATATTGTACAGCACAGGTATAGAACCATTTCCATCATTTCAGAAAGTTCTATTGGTCGTACTACCCTAGAGAACATAAACCATATAAAGATGGATTTCTTTTTTAGTTTTTTTTTTTTTTCCTTTTTCTCCTCAGAGTTATATCCTCATGTTTATATATCTGGTCCACCTGGAGCTTAAATTTACTGTAAGGAATCAGATTAGGTATACTACAACTTTTCTTTTCTTACTTTCTTTCTTTCTTTTCTTTTTTTTTTTTTTTTTTTTGAGACAGAGTCTCACTCTGTTGCCCAGGCTAGAGTGATAACTTTTTTTTTGGCATTAGTTTTTCCAATACTATTTATTGAAAATTCTTTCCCCAGAAATTTGAAATACCACTATCATGCAGTATTAAATTCTTATATGTATTTGTATGTATTGCAGAATTCTCTGGTTTGTTACAATTATCTGTTTGGGAATAGGAATATTTTTTAAGACCAAATTTGCTTTTGGAATTATCAAATACTCAAACCTGAAGTTATAGAATTAGAGAAATAAAGTCATAAAGAAGTTCCCTGGTTTTCAGTTACCTTTTAAAGAGGCATTTTTATTAGAAAACATTTAGGCTGTGTTGAGTTCAAAAGTCATAGTTCTAGTTAGCATGCAATCTTTTTGCCATAAAATCTGGTATAGTTTATAAGGTTTATAGATAACCAAAATGGCCAAGGGAATAGGCCATTTATGTTAATATTCTTGATCAATTATTCATCCCATTTATTAAATTAAAAATTAATTTATCACAGATATACCAAAAAGGCATATCTAAAGGCTACATAGAGTATTAAATTGTTCTTACCTTTAAAAATGGAAAATATCTTTTTCCTTAAATGTTTGTGCATAATAAAATGGAAGAAATAGTGGCACAAAAATGGGGATTAAAAAACAAAGTAAAACTTTAATAAATATTTTTGTCTTAACTTAATTGTATACTTCTGGCAGATTCTAAAAAATTATACATTTAAGAAGTAAAAGATGTTTGAAGTATAAGCTTCAGTGTTTTTATATTTATTACTTGACATTTATGTATAGAGAGAAATAGAAATAGAATCTTCACATATCATTTAGTCATAGAAAACAGCAGACAGCTATCCATTTGGTTGGCAATGAAAGTTCTCTCCTCTTCCAGCTTAACTGCATTTATAATTATATTTTATTTAACTAGACATTACCTAATCCTTCTTAACTTTATTAACTATCAAAAGTAAGTGCCATTTCCAAATCTCAAAGTTGGTATGTGGCATCAAATTGCTCTCATAGAGTACTATATTACCAAAAAATAAATTTCCGTAAGACGATTATGCCAGTGTGGGTGGAATTTAAAATGTACTGTCTAAAGCCAAAATACGGATGATTATAGGTAAATTTATATATAGGCATAATATGTAGCCCCAGAGAAGGATGTAAAACTCCTAAATATTACTGTGAAAGCCTCTAATAAAGACACATGGAATACATTTTAAGGATAGGCTTTGTGTGCCATACAGTCTCAGTCACAACTACTTCAGTCTGCCATCGAAACACAAAAGCAGCCTGAGACACATTTTGTAAACAAATGGGCATGGCTATGTTCCAATAAAACTTTATTTATGAAAACAGTCTGTGGGCCAACTTTGATTTGCAGGATGTAGTTTGCCAGCACTTGATCTATTCTATCTAATAGAGTATTGGATCTGTGAGAACAGGTATACCACCATAATACTTGTACTGTGACTCCAGTACCTAGAAAATGTTAAATAATCTTTGATTTAAGAAATCTGTACTACACTCTTTAAGATTTTGTGGGCTTTAGGTTTTTGTGGGAATATAACCAATCCATAAGCTAAAGACTGCCAGTACTGTACTCTAAATAATATTGCAAAGGAGCATCTGCTAAACTAAATGACTGCTCTTAGGTAAGGAAAGAATTCCTCCTCTTGAAATTTATAATTGAAAACAACATGGCAAATAAAAATATATAGGTAATTGTTGGACCAACACTAGGATCCAAAGCTCTCTTGAATACTGCCCAGGTCTTTTAAACTATTACATTTTTTGTCTGCTTAAATATTTTTTAGTTTTTTAAAAAAAATTTTATCTTTGTATTTTATTTTTCAGGGTATTATGGGGGTACAAACGTTTTGGTTACAGGTATTACTTTAGTACAGTTTGAGTCAATGTCGTGTGTGCCCATCATCCAGATAGTGCGCATTGTAGTATAGTTAGATTTTTAAGCTGCTTTCACAGATACTGTCTTATATCCTTGCTTTTTCAATTGAAGACAACGGCATTCTAAAAAGAATCCTCAAAACAATAATAGTTAATGAAATTGTTTCATGGACCTTTATGATCAACATTACTCTTGTTTTACAGTAAACCTATGATGGACTTGTTGATATTCCTCTGTGCACAATATCACTTAAATCCATCAAGTTACACAATTGATCTGCTATCAGCTGAAAAGAACCACATTAAATTTAAGCCAAATACACCAATAGGAATGTTGGAGGTAGAGAAGGTAATTTTAAAGCCAAAAATTTTGGATAAGAAAAAACCTACACCTATAATACCAGAGGTAAGAATTCCATTATAGATTTTAATGTCTCGTAACTAAAACATTCAACTGATTTTTCAGTCATTATTGGTAGCTCATTATAAATGAAATAAAAATAGACTTTTCTCTTCAAATTTGATGTGAACATGGCTATCATGTTTTCCATGGCTATCATGTAAACAAAATGGGCCATTTTGTTTAGATTCAGTTGGTTATTGATCCTTGGATTAACTAGAATTTGGGGAATACTTTAGATTTTAAGTACTCTAAAGTGACCAATATGACTGTATAAGAATCTGACAATTATGAATGATCTGTATTTTAAGCTACTTTTTAAAGTATTTTATATTTAGAGGAAGGTTTTAGCATCCTAATGAAAATTCATCTAAGAAATTATTAAAATAATTTTTTGCTTTTCTATACTTGGTAAGTAGCAGTTGTAACTTATTTCTAAGTTGTTAATTTTTGCCACATGATAATTGTTTAATGTATGAATTTTAAGCTGAAATTTTTAACCACATTAAATCACATTTAATCACATTAGTGATTCTAATGTCATCAGTTCTTATCTATAAAATTATTCTGTTACTATAAGTAATGGGATAAATGTTTATCAGTTTCAGGAAATACTCTTCATTATGAGCATCAACCATTTTTCACTGCATAAAATATATAAAAGTTTGCTTATTGATAGTTCATTTACATATGAATTGAATACATATAGTCTTGTATTTCTTCATATTGTTATGAAACTTTCTATTAAAAAGTTGACAAGTTTTTTAATGATATTAAAACATTTGCTTTCTACACTATGCAATTGAATATGAAGCATTAAATAGGATATTGGGCTGCTTTCTGTCTAGGTATGTATTTATCCATATTATTTAGATGGAAGAAGTTATGCTATAGGATAGGATTATTCATGGGGTTTTAGTTTTATGAATAAATGTCTTTGAAGTTCTGCAAACTGTACATTTCACTTAGTATGATCACATGTTGCTAAGTCCATTAAATATAGAAATTATATATATATAGAATTTAACTCATATTTAATTCTATATGTATAATTTAATTCAATTACATCAAAATAATGAGATGCTTAAAATCTTTCCAATAATTTTGAGTTATTAGCATTAGATATCTAAATAAGGGAGATTTTAGTATCTCTTAAAATATTAAAATTAGCCAAAGTAGTAATAGTAACAACAACAAAAGCTAATCACAATAGCTTTTGTGTTTATTTATTGATAATTGACTATGTGCCAGACACTATGCTAAGCTCTTTATATGAGTTATCTCATTTATCATGTTTCCAACAGAGAGAAAAATGTCCATGATTTAACCAAAATACCCCTTTTTCATTGAGACAAAAGACAAATCATTTGAAAGATAAATTTTCCTCAAATAAAGGATAGGATAAAATGTGTATAATTTTGTATTATTATGTATATATTTGTTAATTTTAATGTAAGTATTTTTAAGGAACAAAGTAAAAACATGAGTAGTAGTAGATATGAGGCTATTTTGTTTCTTTTTAGGTATAAATCTATTTAATATTTTACTATGCAGGGGTTGTGACTTTAATCCAGACTTAATAAATAAGCTAATGATTATTTCTAAGATTTCGCTTTGGATTTAGAAAATAACGTTAATCAAAAAGGAAATATTACATCAAAATAGAAAAGTACTGTTTATTGTATGAATACCTGACTATAGATTATCTCATTCTAGACACTATTGTATAAAGTTTGTGTCAATAAATAAATTATAACTATGGCTTTATTCTGTGTTTCAGAAAACTGTGAGAGTAGTGATCAATTTTAAGAAAACACAGAAGACCATAGTGAGAGTTAGTCCACATGCATCACTTGAAGAACTTATTCCTATTATATGTAGCAAGTGTGAGTTTGATCCATTACATACACTGTTGTTAAAAGATTATCAATCTCAGGAGCCCCTGGACTTGACAAAATCTCTTAATGACCTGGGACTAAGAGAATTATATGCCATGGATGTCAGCAGAGGTAAATAAGGCTTTTGTTTTATTCATTTAACAGGATGTATATGTGTGTGTATGTGTCTGCATCATCTTTGTATTTAGGTGTTCTCAAGTTCAGAATGGCAAGTTAATAGATCTTATAAATTTAATTTCACGGCATCAGGAATAAGAGGAAACTAAATGTAAATAGATAAATTTTATATTTAACTTGATTTATATTCCGTTATTGAAATTGGAATGAAAAACTTACCTTTTCAGCTGTCATCCACATTTTATATTTTTCTATCTACCTATGAATTTTTTTTTGCTAGAATTTAACTCAATTCTTTGTGGATTTGAAACTTAAATAGAAAATAAAAATTTACATGTAAATTCATTGTTTTTTTTTGGGGGGGGGTCAGAGTTTCACTCTGCTGCCCGAGCTAGCGTGCTGTGGCATCAGCCTAGCTCCCAGCAACCTCTAACTCCTGGGCTCAAGTGATCCTCCTGCCTCAGCCTTCTGAGTAGCTGGGACTACAGGCATGTGCCACCATACCCGGCTAGTTTTTTCTATATATTTTTAGTTCTCCAGCTAATTTCTTTCTGTTTTTAGTAGAGACAGGGTCTTGCTCTTGCTCAGGCTGGTCTCGAACTTCTGAGCTCAAATGATCCTCCCACCTCGGCCTCCTAGAGTGCTAGGATTTCAGGCATAAGCCACCGCACCCGGTCATAAATTCATTATTCTAATCAAGTGTGAACTACTGTAGACTCACTATGGTTTTATGTGAGTCTTAATTATTCAAATTTGGAAATTTCTTGCCAATTTTTTTCTAAGGTTAGCATTCAAAATAAGCTGGCTTGTAAAACAAATCAATCTAATTCTAAAAATTTTTGAAATAGCTTCCAGTTTTAATCTATTGAAGTTATATAATGTATTAAAATTTGGAGATCGTATATATGTCAATATGTATGATGTCTAATAGACAAATGCAGACTTATATTTATTCGCCATAAATCTAGGAGAAATAAAAGTTTAGTGAAGGAGGCAATTATTTACATACTCTACGCATAGAGAACTTCAAACTTTATCCTGAGATCATGGCTTTATGTAATCTGTAGACTACTTTTTCAACTCAGTGATGTTCTATATTTAAATAAACATCATCTTTACAGTCAATTTACCCTCTTTTATACCCCCTCCTTCTGTAGCCACTTCTGTTACTGCCTTCAATAAGTCAACTTTACAAGGTAAGACGTATGAATCAGTAGAAACAAATTATAACATGAAATTGGGTAAATTGAAAATAAGCTGCTAATTTTACCTGTTTTCTTAACATTACTAATGTGTACATTCTGTAAAAGATTTTAACTTAGAAAATCTTAGGTTTTTATTTCCTAAAAAATAAATATAGGTCCCTTTCCCCTTTGATTTCTGAATTTAATTACAATAATTTCATTTCAATAAATGTTTAAAAATGATATTCTAATGGTGTGAGAAAACATATTCTTTACTCTCACATAAGAAAAAATGATTTTGCTAGGATCTTTGTTGGGTACAAATACTAATAGTTTGATGGTACCATGGAAGGATCTTTGGTTATTTCCACTGAACACAATTCAGAATAATAATAATATATTCATCATATGAAATTTTGCAACCACTAAATTGTGAATATTTTGTAATAACATGGAAAATGCTTATGCGAAAATTAACTTTTAAATGATATGATTGTGTTTAATACAATATGTAAAATATACTTTTACATGAAATTTCTGAAAGGAAATACATAAAAATTTTAATAGTGGTTACCTTTGGATGGTAGGATTATGGTAGGTTACTTTTTTCATATTTCTTTTCTTTATATTACAGAATTTTATAATAGCCATGTATTACTTTCATAGAGAAAAACTTTATTAAAATTTTCCCATAATAATAAACTCTGGAAGTCTTTTTCCTCCTATTAAAAAAAATAGGCTCAAATAATTGATTACTGCAATAATTGCCACCATACTAAAAAAAAGGGAGAAAACCTTAAACTGTACACATTATGTGTTATTGGAATGTTCTGTCTTTACCACAGTTTTCCCAAAGCACACTGATCCTCTCAATTCCAAGAATTAAGCCCACATAAGTAATAGTGTGATTATTTTTTGTTGGTGCCTATCATGAAAACTAGCCTAATGAAAGATGTCGAAAATTCTTATGATCTTAAAATGTATACTGCCTAAGAATGAGAAGATAGACATTTTGAAATTCTGACACTATGTTAGTTACCAAGCTAATTTAGCAAGCTGATAGAGGAAACAGCTTTATCTGTCTGGATCTCAACCTTCCACTTCTATAATAATAATAATAGTAATTGGAAAAAGTGGTCTCTGTGGTTCTTTACAGCATCAACATTTTGTTACTTTACTTGGCTTTTGCTCCTAACTTTGCTGTTCTCTACATATACAACCCTAAAAAAATTTCATGATCTTTTAGGCCTCATCTTGAGCGTATCAAATACATAGATTTCTAATATTCCTTCTAGCCACAGGAGTATGTGGTTTATTAGGATATTAGATGTTGTGGCAGAACCTTAAGAGATTGGAAGAGTAAAATTAAGAAAGCTCCTTTACAGTGTCAGGATCTGAAGATCAATCCAAATACTCCAAATACTGTAAATGCCCTTGCCTCCTTATTTTGTCTGATATTATCAGAAGGCTTAGAACTTTGCATGCAAGTACTCTTAGCCCTCTTCTAGAAATAGGAAACTTTGAGTTTCCTATTTGAGTCTTTGAGTTGCTTTGAGTATTGCTTTGAGTATTGAGTCTTTGAGTTGCTTTTCTAAGTAAACTCAAGCCTTCGCTTCTCTTAGTGTTCAATTCTGACTTGCTGTGATCCCTGACATAGAGCTTTACGTGAAAACTTACAGGATAACTAGTATGAGGGATGAACAGGTGCCTGGAAATCACCAAAATAACTATATGAAACATTCTGGTTGTTATTGTATTGTGTGGCCATGTGAATTTTCATCTACTGTTGTAACTAAATTTAATTGTATATCTACATTCAGTAAGCAGTGAATTCTATCTTAAAATGAAAAAATGGTATTTCTAGAAAAAAAGTTACAGATATTGTAAATCATCTTTAAATGGATACTAGTTTTAGTTCTGCCATTTAATGCCTGTCTTTGTGCAAGTTATTCAAACTCTCTGGTCACTTAGTTCCTCAGATGTGTAATGGTCTGATACCACTGCTTTCATTTCTTACATCTGGCAGGGTCAATGCTAACATCCTCCAATGAGAAAAAAGGACTCAAAGTGATAACTTATGATACCTCCCTCACAGGGTTGTTCTAAGAAATAAATTAGACATGTGAAAAAATGTTTAACTATAAAGCATTATCCACATGTTCATTAATGTTAGTTGTTAGCATTGTCAAGCTCATTGTGCAGAATGCATGCTGTTTATTTAACATTTGAATCATCAGATATAAAAGTTTTAATTAGTAAAATACAATTTGCCTTTAAAATGTTATTGAGGCACATTGCATTAATATGTTTATTGATGTTAACTGGCTTTGCTTTCCTGGAGTAGCCCCTACTGTGTCATAATTTATTTCACTTTAATTTTAAACATTTAGTTAAAATAAAGTATCTAAGACTGTACATTTACCCCTAAGTTCTGCTCTAGCTATATCTCACAAGTTTCAATACACAGTACTTTGTTTCACATGTCATCGAAATTCTACGGATTATACAGATTTACCATAAAATCCATATGTTTCTTATATAAGAAATTTTGTTTGAATTTTATAGATTCCCACTCCTTGTCATTGTAAATTAATTTTTAAAATTTTCCATCCCTAAGTTGAAGCAACCAGGTCATCTGCCTTACAGAGTTTCCCACATTCAAAATTTTGCTGATTACATCCTGTTGTGTCACTTGATATTTCTTTGTCCTCTCTATTTCCTATAAATTGATTGTTAAATCTAGAAATTTGATAAGATTTTGGTGAGAAAATTTTGGCAACCACCTGCTTCATAGGTGGTATTGTTTACTTCCATTAGCAAACACGTGATGACAAGTTATTTCTCTGGTGATCATTGCCTGCATCTTAATTGGGAGTTGGGAAATAGTGATAGTCTATTGCAAACATTTCTTTAATTATTAGGTGAGATATTTCTAAAAAAAGTAAACTTTCCCATGTCAGCCATTTGACTGTGAAGGTAAAATTCAGTCAGAAAAGGCAGGATACAAATTTGATTATTTTCCTTCATCTGTTTTTAAAATAATGGACTAGTTTTCTAGCATTACACAAAGGTTGACAATAAGGATGAATTATTTTTGTAGTATCATTATGAATGCATAGAATTGAGCAAATGTGATATGTTTCAATTAGTCATTTACTCTTATGATGCCAAAATTGCCCTGATTTTTGCCGATAGAAACCACCTCAGCTTCCTGAGTCCTTTTAACATGACCCTGGTAGACTTTGATAGCTTGCTTTCTGGTGTGACTAGATATTCTAAGCTCATATTGTACGTTCCTTGATATCAACAGCAGATCAACCATTCTCAAGCAATCATGGTTCCTTTTAATGGGAAATGGAATTTAGAGACAGTGTGGTCCAGGGTGGCGCAGTGCCACTGGATTTGTCATTGTTTGTAGCCCCTTTTAGTTGATGCCAAGAAATACCTTTTGGAAACATTTTAAAGAAACGTTTTGTATGCAACCCTGAGGTTTGACATTCGCCTTTCTAATTAAAGTAGGGTTTCTTAATTTTTGCTCTGTTAACATTTGAGATCGGATAATTCCTTGTTGTTGGGGGCTACCTTGTGTATTGCACTGTGTTTAATGTCATCATTGCCCTCTACCCAGTAAATGGAGTAGCACATTCTCCCAAGCCCATCCCCAGTTGTGACAATCAAAATTATCCCCAGAAATTGTCAAATGTCCTTTAGAGGGCAAAATTGCCCCCAACTGAGACCCACTGGATTAAAGAAATAACAATTATGAACATTTAATAATGTACTAAGTAATTATAATGATGTGTTTTGGAGAATAAAATATTTTGTGGTAGTTTAGCTATCAGACAAAATTGTCATCAAACAAAGGGGCAAATGCATGATAGGAACATCATATCTCATTTAATTTGAAGTGTACTTTTTACTTCCAAAATGTTGGTTATTATGTATAGAACACAGACTCTGACTCAGAGAATTGAGTATATGTCCTAGCTCTGTCATTTCCTCATTATTGGCCCTGATCTTAGTTTCCTTGAGCTTCAGTTTCCTCTGCTGTGAAATAAGAACAATATTTGCTTGTTGCTTTAAGAATTTAATAAGGCTATAAGGTTGCTTTAAGGCTATAAGGTACTTAGCAGAGTGCCTGGTTCATAGACTATAATTAGCAGCTTTTATCATTAGATAAGTTTTTAAAGGGAAAGTAAGAGAAGAAAATCTTGGACGTGAACATTCAACCCCAGGTATAAAAGTAAGATGCTTTTCTTCTATTTTAGAGTCCTGCCAAATATCTCCAAACCTAGACATTATGAAGGAGAAAGAAAATAAAGGGTTTTTCAGCTTTTTTCAACGTAGTAAGAAAAAGCGGGAGCAAGTAAGCATGTAACATTTTATAAGATTCTTCAAATCCTTTCTATTTCAGTTATAAGTGCTTTTTATCTTGATATTACATGTAGATCTTGCCTTTAATTCTTTATTAGACTGCAAGTGCTCCTGCAACCCCTCTAATAAATAAGCACCGCCCGACTTTTATGAGGTCCAATACCGTTTCTAAACCATATGTTTCAAACACCCTGCCGTCGGATGCACCCAAGAAGAGGCGGGCTCCATTGCCTCCAATGCCAGCATCTCAGAGTGTACCCCAGGACCTTGCCCACGTCCAGGAAAGGCCAGCTTCTTGTGTAGTGAAATCCATGAGTGTGGATGAAACAGATAAGGTGCGTAGTTCTGTTTCTTTTTGTTTTTGTCATTTAAATTTTATTTCATTTTTAGTTATTATGGATGCATAATAGTTGTATGTATATATGGGGTACCTGTGATGTTCCGATACAGGCATACAATGCGTGATGATCAAGTCAGGGTAATTGGGGTATCCATCACCTCAAGCATTTATCACTCTTGTGTGTTAGGAACATTCCAATTCCACTCTTTTAGTTATTTTAAAAGACGCAATAAATTATTGTTAACTGTAGTCACCCTATTGTGCTCCCAGATGCTCAATCTTCTTCATTCTCTCTGACTGTATTTTCTGGATGAGGCAGGGACCATCTGTTTTTCCTCTTACTAACTTGTCTTTTCCACATAGGCTACTAAAAGTAGTCCCAGTAATAATAATTAGTTACAGTTACTAATATGTAATAAGATGAATAACTAGCTATTAATAAGATTGGTACTGCGAATAGGTCCTCTATATATGTACAGTTCCGTGATGCAGTAAAGAATAAATGTCAATTTTAAATAGTTTTCATATTCAAGCAAATAAATTATCCATAAACCTAATGTTTTGGTTTACTAAGACCCAACCAGGGGCTCTTGCTTGATGAATATAGTAGAAATGAAAATATAGTGCTTATTTTTGAATAATTAAAAAAAAAAAAACAGCAACACAATCTTTGTGTCATGTTCATGGGTTTCTAACTACATGTATCTTCTTGACCTGACTCTGAGATTCTCCAGGAGAAATCCTGGTTTCTTCTTGGTCCATATATACTTTGTAGTGAGAAAAGAAAATTAGCCTTTTTTTTAATAGAATATATTACAGTTAGCTTTATATACTCCTATCTTCAAAGCACTGTTCTAGGTGTACCTTTTCATCAAAATTTCTTATTATTACCTACCTTTAATCCCAAATTTTTCCTAAGTATGCCGTTTTGTGGAGATCCATTTGTAAACTACTTCTCAAGACTAAACAATCTGTATAGTCCTAACTTATGTGAAATATAAATGAAATTTTAGGTAAATATGATTGACCATGAGACCATATATCTTGTTGCTCATAACCAGGCAGAATGCTCTAAGTAACTTTGAGAGCAAATTTTATTTTGAGATATTTGAGAAACTGATAAGTGTTCATGTATCTAGTTAAAGGATTCCAACCCCCCTTGGAAGCTTAGTAAATTCAATTCTCAAGTAAATTAACTCTTCCCAAGTATCTAGTAAGCATTTCTGTGCTTCTTAAACTTAAAAAAAAAGAATTTAACCATAGTTTTAAAATATAATTTATAAACAATCATGTGTCTTTAGAAAGTAAATAGCAACTCAAATGCTATATAGAAATGACTTTTTAAAATACTTAACCTCAGTATTTATTTGGAAAATCATCTATTAAGCTGTCTTCTTTTTATTAAGATTTTCATGTCAAATGTCTGTGGTATAAAATCTCATCTTACCAATCAGGATAATTATTTTTTTAAATGACAAAATCACTTACTGACAAAGTTTTCCAGGGTAACTGCTTGGTAGCTGACTGAAGCTTCACAGAAGAGGTGATTCTTAAGTTCAGTCTTAAACTGTGTAGGGGAGAGCATTAGTCAGGCAAAAGAACCCTGTTCAGAGTTGTTGGAATGTGGCATGAGAGAGAAATAGATGGGAAACTCAGCAAGGTAGGCAGGGACCAAGTCAGAGTCCCTAAGACTTCATTTTGTGCTTGTAGCCTCTTTACGTTTCTTCATAGTAAAAAGTGGCATTTTCAGGATTGTTTCATATTTTTAATTACCATAAAACTACATCATAAGAGTGTAAATTATTATACTTTCAAGTAGCTAACAAAGTCCATCTTTTTTTAATACAGAAATTAATCTTAGCCTCTGCTCACAAATCTTTATACCAGCTGTCCCCATCCAATCTCTTCCAGTAAACTTCATTTGTGCTTAGATCCCCAAGAGGTCTATGTTGTCTTTCTAACAGTCTGTTTCTTAAAATTCTGGTTTGTGCTACCAGTGACCTCACCAAAGCTATTTCTTTTGATTTCTCACCCTGTGCTCCGTGACCAGTCGGTGCCCCTGTGTTAAGTAATCTTTTTTTAAGAGTATGTTGCCTTTGGCGAACTGCACATCTTTATATAATTTTCTAATTATTTTTTCTTTTGATCTGGACATCTGGTTAGTTCTTTGATGTATTGTTCAGTAGGATCCGGAATTATTTGTTTTTCCCTAGAGAAACTGAAGAAGCATTTTTTATTTATTCATTACAAAAATTCTTAATGATTTAACTGTGGGTCTGTTTGTGCGTATGTGTGTGTGCGTGTGCATATATGTGAATTCATACCTTCCTAGGCATCTCAGCACTTATTTCCTTAACGTCTTGGCCATATTTGATGTGATTAATCACCCCGTGGTCTTGATTTTTTCTCTCTTCTTTGGTCTTGACACTCCTTTTGTATCTCAGGCCCCTTCTATTTTTTTCTCCTTGCCACTACTACTTTTACCCATTTTCTAAACTTGAAAGTACTGAATCCTTGGTCTTAGCCTATATTTACTGGACTTTTTAAGAGAAGACATCTATTCTTTTTTGAGTTTGTGGGCTGACTGTTCTCAACTATAGTGGTTTGAATAGTGTCCCTCTACCCTAAAAGATATGTCTTAGTCCTAACTCCCCAATGCCTGTGATTGTGACCTTATTTAAAAATAGAGTTTTTACAGATGTAATCAAGTTAAGAATCTAGAGCTGAGATGATGAGATCATCTTGGATCTAAGTTGGGCCCAAATCCAATGACTGCTGTCCTTACAAGAAGAGGAGATAGTCATGTGAAGATGGAGTCTGAGATTGACCTTGTGCCACAGCCCAGGAATGCCCAAGAGCCACCGGAAGCTGGAAGAGATAAAGGAGGATTCCCCCTCTAATACTTTCAGAAGGAGCATGGCTCTGTCAACACCTTGATTCAGACTTCTGGTCTTCAGAACCATGGAAAAATAAATTTCTTTTGTTTTAAGCCACCCGCTCACTGTGGGCAGCCCCAGGACACTAATATGTCAACTTTGTAATTCCAATCCCAATATTCTTCCAGTTGCAATTTGAATTGCTTATTGATTCATCACTACTGGACATCAGCATATTTAAAACCAAACTTTTTTTCTCTCCCAGACTAAAAAGCTAAAGATCATCTTTGATGTTTTTTGTTTTTCCGCTTTTTTTTGGAGACAGAGTCTCACTCTGTTGCCCGGGTTGTAGAGTGCCATGGCATCAGCCTAGCTCACAGCAACCTCAAACTCCTGAGCTCAGGTGATCCTTCTGCCTCAGCCTCCCAAGTAGCTGGGACTACAGGCATGCGCCACCATGCCCGGCTAATTTTTTTCTATATATATTTAGTTGGCCAATTAATTTCTTACTATTATTAGTAGAGACGGGGTCTCGCTCTTTCTCAGGCTGGTTTCGAACTCCTGACCTTGAGCAATCCACCGGCCTCGGCCTCCCAGAGTGCTAGGATTACAGGCGTGAGCCACCGCGCCTGGCCTTGTTTTGCCTTTTTTTAAATTAAGTATCCACACTGAAATTGGGAGGCAGTGTATAACAGTGGCTAACAGCACACGTTTTGATTCCCACACACTTAGGTTTAAATTTTGGCCATGTGACCTTGGACTCCAAACTTCATCTGTTCAAGGGGACATGAATATCGATTTCACAAGTTGTTGTAAGATAAAATGAAATGAAAGTATTTACTACTTAGCACAGTGGCTGAAACGTAGTAAGACTCAACGAATCAGTGATTATTGTTATTATCCTTAATAAACTCACAGCTAGGTCTGATTTCTGACGAAGTTGTCATGTAAGGTCACTATTACACCTGATCTCAGCCAAAGGCCAAGAAGCAATAAGGTCACTATCAGTAGTACTAAGTTTAATTTTTCTTTTCTTCTCTCTCTCTCCCTCTTCCTTCCATTTCTTTCATCTTCTTTTCTTTTTCTTTTTTTTCCTTAATTATTTTAGCCTGGAGCTGTCCTTTGTAGAAAACAGAAATAAAAGGGTTAGTCCACATTTTAAGTCAAAATACTCATTTCAAAGAACCCAACTAGAGATGGCAGATATAAAACAGACTTTTAAAAAATTTTACTCTAGAAGTTCCCACTATGACTGGGAAGCAACAAGAGGCTGCAGCAGGCGAAAGGCTTTCCAGAAAGCTGGAGGAGAGGCCCTGGCCTGACTCCGCGTTGCCCTGGCAACAGTCAGGCCCAGAGGGCCTCAGCCCCTGATCCCTTAATCTGAGGAGCTGCCACCGCAGTGCCTCAGGAAAGGTCTCCCACAGACACCTGGCAAGTTCACGCTACACTGACTAAAGAGGGATGTAGAAAAGATGGAGACGTGGCTCTTTCTGTCCACGATAGCTGCCTACGGGTGTCCCTGGTGCTCCCGGCTTTTCCAGATTGCCAAGGGCTTAGTCTAGAGAATCAGGCAGCAAAGTCTCCACCGGATTCTAAGTGCTGTCAAGGCAGCGGATAGTTTCCTAATCCTTTTGTGTTTCTCCATGGAGCCTGGCACAATGCTTTGCACACAGTGGTGCTTAATAAATACTGGGGGGCTGTCTGACAATGAGCATCCCCTAAGGTGCCAGCCCTTGTCCCTGACACATTCCGCATTCGCTGCCTCTAGGAGTGAGCTGCGCAGAGGACCCACTCAGGGGACCCGACTCTTCTGTTCATTTTCTCCAGCTGTAAGAGGGTAGAGCTTGACTCTAAGGCTTTTTTCTGCCTTTAAAATTCTTTTTTATTCTCTTACCACATTCATCATTTTGGCAAACACACAGAGCATGTTCTCTTTGATATATTCTGTTTTCCCCAATTTTATCTTAAGTTAAAAAATCTTTTGGGAAGCTGAGGCAGGAGGATTGCTTGAAGCCAGGAGTTCCACACTAGCCTGGGAAACACAGCAAGACCTTGTCTCTACAACAAATACACAAAATTAGCTGGACATGGTGCCATGTGCCTGTAGTCCCAGCTACTCGGGAGGCTGAGGCAGGAGAATTGCTCAAGGAGTTTGAGGTTGCAGTGAGCTATGATCAAGCCACTGCACTCCAGCCTGGGCAACACAGCAAGACCCTTTCTCTCAAAAAAAAAAAAAAAAAAAGCCGGAGGCAAAATGGAATAATTTAAAAGAAGTGCTGGCTTTTCTCTTTTTAACAACTATACAGGTCTCAAGGAAAGAACTCTGTGGTCAAGCACATGGGCTTAAGAGTCAAAGACTTGAGTTCAAATTCTAGCTCTACCATTCGGTTGCTGTGTGACTTTGGGCCTATTTAACTTCCCTGAGCATCAAGCTCTTCACCTATAAAATGGGTGTAATGATACACACATCAGAGGTATGAAGTAATGTATGTAAATTCTTCAAAAATAAGCAGCATTCAATAAATGGCAGTTATTCTTTCTGGCACACAACTCCATGGGGCTAATGGCAACTTAGGAGTCCGAAAGTCTGACTTTCTAATTATTAATAAAGGGCACCCCAAGAAAGCACTGTGAGAAAGTACCAGAAAACCCAGAGAGGGGAAGTACCACCTGCTGCAAACTCTGGTGTGTGGCTGACAAGTGAATTTAAGCCCTGTCCACCCCCACATCAGGACCATGATGGAGTTGCCTGTGTGGTTTGATTTGAACTTCTTCACACCAGAATAATCTTCTGCTTCTGCCTGTTGAGGAAATTTCTTTCTCATAGATTCATTCTTTTAGCATGTAACCCTACCCCAGTACCAACCTGAACTTCCGTTTTACTAAGTTAAACTGCCATTCGTTATAAGCCAATAATGAAATTAGTAAACTTTCACTGAGACCCTAGTATGTGGCAGTGTCTTTGCTATGTATTTATTCTTTCTTATTTAAATATCAGAACGGGAACTTTATTATCTCCATTTAACAGACAAGGAAATTGATGTTCTATTAATTGACTTGTCCAAGGCCACGCTACTATTAAGTTTAAATTCATATCAGCTTGACTTTAGGGGCTATCCTGTGTTTGATGATGGCCTCTGACGCCAGCAGAGATTAGGGCAGGTGGAAAGTGAGAATCTTGGTGCATTAGTGGAGTCAGGCCAAGGTGGGGCTCTCAGGAAGGAGAGGCATCGGGCGAGGTCAGAGCCAAGGAAGGTGGGTAGAGTACAGAGAGCCCCAGAAGCCCAGCTCTGCATAAGATGTGCCAGTCTCGAGATAACATTATGTCTCTTGAAAGACTTCAAATGGTATCCAGTATCTCAACAGAGAAAGACATAAAGGTCCATAAACAGGAATAGGGGTGTTCTAGCTGATGCAATAAATGAATTTTTTTTTTTTTGTCTTTTTAAAGTACCAGTCTTTGACTATATCTGGTTTCATTCTTTCAAAAATAAGACTTCCTAGAAAAAGAAAACTTCTTAAGCACCACTCCCACTTGACCCCGTAGTGTCCTGGTAACTTCATATAACAAATGAAGTTACTCTCTGAGTCTCTAACTTGGATTCTACCCTAAACTGCCATGGTTTCCACTTGAGTAGAACATCTCCAGCACTCTTTGGTCCTCCAACTCCAGGACTAGGAAAGATCTGGGGCAGCAAGAGCCCTCCACCCAATGTCTCCCCAAATGCCTCTGCTAACATCTCTTGGAGGCTTCAAATATCCTAATGTTCAAAAGAACCACTTCCCTGCCGTCCCTTCAACTGCCACCCACCAGTTCCATCATCTGTGATCTGTCCCTGGAATGCGCTGGTTCTCCGACGTCTGACTTGCATGTCAGATTCGGTCCTGTGCTATCTATTGCATCATGTCCCTCTGCTGCTCAACAGTCTTTGATGGTTTCAAGATCCAATTCAAACTCCAAAGCCTTGAAGTCTTAGTTAGATCCAATATCTTCTTTGCATCCCTGGTCTACTCCAGGCCAATATTTGACCCTGTTGTTCCTACACAAGCCCTTTCTCTAGCTCAGTGGGTTTAATCCATCACTGCTCCCTAATCATAGGTGGAGCCTTCTTCCCACACTTTTGGTTTTACAACTACCCCCACCAAGAAAGCCCTCCTCATTTTTCTCTTCTATGGAAACCCTCCCCATCCCACAGGCCCAGCGCAGATTCCACCTCCTCAGGGAAGCCATCCTGGACTCTCGCAGGCCCCCTCGGCCTGGCACGCGGTGCTTGCTGCACACTACGGTGCCTACCTGCTCCCGTATCTGCCCCAGCTCTCCAGCTAGTGCTGGAGGTCTCCTCCGGACTGGCCTCCACTCCAGCCCTTCAAACCAGCCCAGGCCTCTGCTCCCTCCTCTGGCTGCCATCCCTCATGTCCTACCATCAATCTAGAAATTTTCAGCATAAGTGAAGTTACATCCTTTCAAATGTAAGCTCTTGGGCCATCACTTCCCCTCTCTTTGTGCATCAGTTTATGCATCTTTATAAAGGAGAGGGAGCTGACATCTCTGTGGTCCCCTGAAAGTCAATAATGTATCACTTTCTCCCTCCAAATCCCCTTCTCTGAACCCTCTTCTATAATAGCATCGCGCCACGACTCACAGGCCCTGCTTCAGCAGCGCCCTCCTCAGGCCAGTCTTTGCCATCCGCGAAGCGCAGCCTCCCAGTGCACACCCCTGAGCCCGCACTCTGCTAGCCGCCGTGAATTGTCCCTTCAAATGGCCTGAATTCTCTGGGTCACTTCCAAGCCTAGCAGCAGAGTGAGAGTAAACCGCTCTGCAGGCAGTGTAATATGCCTGCGTTTCTCTTTCTATACGAGAAAGAAAGCTAGAGAGTGATCGGAAATGAGTGAATTACCTAGAAAAACCAGGGTTTGTTAGTGCATTCAACAAGTCTAGAGAGTAGCTTTGGTGCAACATTCAAATAAATGTTCTGACTGGTGCCTTTTGTGGCGTCCGCCAAGACTGGCAACCAGGGGCCCTCTGCACACCCTTGCCTAGGCCCTGCGGCCAGCCCACTCCTTCACCAGGTGCACTTCAAGCCGCACAGGAAAACCTGGCCCCTGAGGGAGGCGTCCAGCTTTTGCTATCAGTCCTTCTTTCCGGCTCATTCCAAAACTGGCCCTGTCCTTGCCCATGCTAGTCCACTGGGCCCCATTCCGTCCTGAACCCCGCCGTCCCCACGGGCTCCAGCACACTCCATGGTCTGCAGCCAGGAGCTTCCACCCCTCCTTAGACTCGTTACCACTCCAGGCTGCTCAGTCCCGTCTCTCCTTCTCGATTTTATGATCGGCGGCATCAGCGTCTCCTTCACCACCTAACACGAGGAGTGAGCCCTGAAAGCGACCCAAATAGAGCCTGTCAACTGACACTAGCACACGTTCCTCAGGTTACCTTCTCAACCCCTCCCCTTCAAAACCAAACAAAAACGGCAAACAGGAAACGCTCGTCTTTTAAAAATTACTCTATTATTATCAAATAGAACCACAGTATCCAAAAGGTAATTATAAAGTTCTATCCCCAACTAAATGGCCCTGCACCGCCCCTCCGAGTGGCCGGCGGCCAAATCACTCCCCCCGTGCTGATTGGTTTCATCCATTTTATTGTCAAGGAAATTAACAGCCCGAAGGGGTTCCCCAGGTCCGCGCCCTCCCCCCTGGGGCCCCGGGGAAATGCGGCAGCAAGCGACCTGGTCTCACTACCCCCGTGTCCTTGGGAGGAGGGACAAAAGGAGAGGGGGGCTCACAGCAAAGGGGCTGGGGGGGCGCCCCGCCCCCGCCCGCTGGGCTCGGGCCTGGTGCGCCGAGGCAGGTGTCCGGGGTGAGGGGCGCGGCCCGCGCACCTGGCGGCGCACCTGGCCGGGCGGCGGCGGCGGGGCGCGCGCTCACTCGCCCGTGTGGGTCCGCAGGTGGTACTTGAGCGACTGCTTGTAGCGGAAGCACTTGGCGCAGTGCGTGCAGGGGTAGGGCCGCTCGCCCGTGTGCGCGCGCTGGTGCTCCAGCAGGTGGTGCTTCTGCGTGAAGCGCTTGCCGCACTCGGCGCAGTGGTAGGGCCGCTCGCCTGTGTGGATGCGCCGGTGCTCCAGCAGGTGGTGCTTGCGGATGAAGCTCTTGCCGCACTCGGGGCAGGCGTGCGGCCGCTCGCGCGAGTGCACGCGGCAGTGGTTGGTGAGCTTGGACTTCTCGCTGAAGCTCTTCTCGCACTCGGGGCACTTGAAGGGCCGCTCGCCCGTGTGAGTCCGCTGGTGGCGCAGCAGGTGCGACGGGCGGCTGAAGCTCTTGCCGCACAGGCTGCAGATGAAGGAGACCTCGTGCTTGCCCGCGTGCACGCGCTGGTGGATCACCAGGCTGATGTGCAGGCGGAAGCTCTTCTTGCACTCGGGGCACGTGTAGGGCCGCTCGCCCGTGTGCGTGATCTGGTGCTTGGTCAGGCTCGACTTGTGGCTGAAGCTGCTGTCGCACTCGGGGCACTTGTAGGGCTTGGGGCCGCCGCCGCTGCCCGAGCTGGGCGACTTGGGGCGCGGCTTGAGCGCGTGCTTGGGGTTGAAGGCGGGCCCGCGCTCCGGCGAGGCGTAGCCACCGCGCACGCGGTGGATGCGCTGGTGCAGCGTGAGCTGCTGCTTGTGCCGGAAGCTGATCTCGCACTCGGCGCACTCGTAGGGCCCCTCCTTGATGTGGTTGCGCTGGTGGATGATGAGGTTGATCTTCAGCCGGAAGCTCTTGCCGCACTCCATGCAGGTGAAGGGCCGCTCGCCGCGCCGGTTCCGCTGCTGCTGGCTCGAGGCTCCGCGGTTCTCGCTCAGGTGCCGCTCGCCATGTGCGGAGGGCGCCAGCCTCTTCACCGCTGGGTTTCCCAGCTGCAGGGGCGGCGGGCTCTCCTCGCCCTCGGGGGACATCTCCCCGGGCAGTGAGGACTGGTACATACTGGCCTCGTATCTCCCAGACAGCTGCCCGAGGGACTGCAGGTGCTGCGGCAGCTCATCCTCCTCCTCCTCTTCCTCCTCCTCATCTTGTTCCTCTGTCTTTATCACGATTCCTTCTGCTCCAGGGACAGAGAGAGAAAGAGACATACATTAGATGTTGCTTTGAACCCCTAACCTGGAGTTACAGCAGCGCATCACCCTCACCAACAAACACTGCATTCTTGGCCCAAATTCCTTCTTTTGGGAAAGTACTCCTCTCCCTGCGGCCTGTCGTTCCCACCCCCATGGGGCTGGACGTGCAAGCCGGTGTTTGGTTCAGGAATGAGCCCAGACTTAAAATGGCCACTCAGAGTCCTCTCTTGGAATTTTATGCGGAGGACACAGGGCAGATTGATGCTTGGCAGTCATGATGGGAGGGTGCTCGCGGAGTCGTACCCAGCAGGGAAGGAAGAAAGCAGCACACCGGGCCACCATGGGGGCACCCAGATCCAGCAGCGCCTGAAGTTGGCATATTCATGATCCTGCCAATTATTTGAATGATAAATGCCCCTTTGCCTTTAGGCTACTTTGAGAGTTGGGTTTCTACCAGCTGTACAAAGGGTCTTGATTCATAAAGTTCTGAGTCTTTTCCCCTCTAAGGACTCCTCTGCCTGAACTCTGCTAACTGGTCTTCCATTTTCCTGAACCCACTGGAGATTTCTCCTCACAGAGCCTTTATTCGCCCTTCTCCAGGAATCTTCCCTCTTCTCCAAGTCTCCATGTCTGCCTTGATGATCCCAGCCTATGGCACTCAAGCCTCCTGAGCCCACAGTAGTGGGGTGCCCCTCCCGGAGAGTTAGGAACTCAGCCTTCTCCTGTCACATCTCATGGATGGATGACTCACCCACACAGGCAGGCCCTACCAGCCTTGAAGCTGGATCACGTAGTTTTTCTCAGCCTTTGCCATAAGCTCTGGTGTGTATGCCACGCACACTCCACCTGATGGATGCCCGTGTCCCCCTCCCCAGCCCACCACCCTCTAGCCTGGCCCTTTAAGGCCCAAACAATGATAAGTTCTACAGAGACCCATGAGAATGCAAGTCTTAGAGAAAAGGAGTGGCCTCCGGCTCCTGTTTGAGTTCTCTCAAGTGCCTTGTATTTATTTGGCACTCCCTAAATACTGTTAATTGGGGAGTGCTATTTTTAGTCACTGTGTGCCATGACAAAGTCACTCAACTTCTCTGAGCTCATCTCTGAGACACAATAAGTTTGTATGTGCAGAATTCTTAAAAACAAGTTTTTCAGGGTGGGCACGGTGGCTCACGCCTGTAATCCTAGCACTCTAGGAGGCCAAGGCAGGCGGATTGCTCAAGGTCAGGAGTTTGAAACCAGCCTGAGCAAGAGCAAGACCCCATCTCTACTAAAAAATAGAAAGAAATTAATTGGCCAACTAAAAATATACAGAAAAAATTAGCTGGGCATGGTGGTGCATGCCTGTAGTCCCAGCTACTAGGGAGGCTGAGGCAGGAGGATTGCTTGAGCCCAGCAGTTGGAGGTTGCTGTGAGCTAGGCTGATGCCACGGCACTCTAGCCTGGGCAACAGAGAGAGACTCTGTCTCAAAAAAACAAAACAAAACAAAACAAACCTAAGTTTTTCAAAGCACTTTCACACCTGTTCTCTCTTTCCATGTGCACAATATCTTATTATAGGATAAGTCAAGTAAGAATGATCCCCATTTCAGAGAGGAAGCGTTCAAGCCCAGAGATAACAAGTGATGCTTCCAAATAGAGTCAAGTCATAGGCCTTTTCAGAGGTTGTACTTTAGGGCCATCTAGTCCACCCCTCAAGTGACAGCAGGGAAACTGAAGCTAGCAATGTTCAGGACTGCTAGGCCGTAGCACTTTCTACTCCTCCTCTAACGCCAGTAAACTACGATGTTAAAATTAGGACACAGGTGTGCTGCCTCAGTAGTATTAGGATTTTCAGCAGGAAGTGATCCTTGGAGCACGATGCCTAAGAGATCAGGGAGGAGCAGCTGCAGAGGCTGGTAACTAGTTGCCCTAGTGTTTATCCTGAAAATACAGACTTACGTATGAAAGGCAGAGGGGAAAATGGACCCAAAAAAGATCTAAACTCTCCTTGAATATCAAAGTTGCTTTTTTCTTAATGAAATGATAAAAATGAAACACTTGGCCCTAAATCAAGATTCAAAATTCCACAAACTACTGTTTAGTAGTTTTCTAAGGTTCTACTAGAATTAATGGGGAATGCTGAAATGGCAATCTGGAATTTATATTATGACACTCCCAATATAGCAGATACTCAGAATTTGCCTTATGTCTTTTCCCAATTCTTTTATGAAAGACAACGTGGTATGTTTAAAAGACTTCTGAAATACCATGCAGTGATTTAAAAATAAGAAGTTAGACCCACATCTTTTTTTTTTTTTTTTTT
>CAUYMX010037662.1:0-22986 GCA_963573855.1 Lepilemur septentrionalis | reverse complement strand
GACGGTTATCAATTTTTTTCTAACATTGAACTACTAACTAAATTCCTCCTATAATTAGCTGGCCTATGTGCAGAGCTAAGCAGAAATTTTAACTTAAAGGATATTGCCATCAAGGGTCAGAAGCAAAAAATGGAGTTAGTCATGCTAACCTTCCCTTCCACTGTTACATTCTCACAGCACTTTAAATCACCTGCCTTCACCTTATTTTCTTTATTGCACCTACCACCAACCATCTGACATGTTATATATTTTTAGTTGTACAGTTCTATCTCCTCCCACTAGACTGTAAACTCAATGTGGGCAAGGATCTTTTTAGTGTCCATTCATTGATATATCCTCAATGCCTAGAACAGTGTCAGTACATAGTAGGTGGCAAATAAATATTTGTGAATGAACAAATATTACAATAGACTACTGTCTGCAAACCAAGGATTTTACCTAACATGAGGCATGCATGATTTTGAAAGTGGTGAAACTGATAATAACAATAACAATGTTAATGCTCAATAACACTCCCTTCAAGAGATTCTAGTTTCTTACTGGGTAAGATGGAGTAAGTACATCCTACCCAGTCGCTCCCACTAAATGCAGCTATAAAATCTGGAAAGAATGCATGCAGCAGCTGTTTAAGGACTCTGAAAAGTAAATATGGCAGGCAAACTGTAGTAGACCAGAATTAAAGTACCAATAAACTCGTAAAGAATTTGCCTTTTTTCCCCCTTTAGTATCTTCCAGCTTGTACTCAAGGCAGCAAAGAAAACAGAAGTGGACATAGAGTGCTAGAAACCCTCCAGTGCTAGCTTGATGCATGGAAAAATGCACATTATTTTTCAGTGAACATAGAACATTCACCATGATAGGCCATATTGTGGGTCATAAAAGATACTTAAACAATTTTAAAAGAATTGATATCATGCAAAGTATGCTCTTAAACCATAATGGCATTAAACTTAAAATCAATAACAAAAGAGGAAAAATATTAGAATTTTTTTTAAAAAGAACACACTCTTAAATAACCCATTGGTCAAAAAGGAAGTCTCAAGGAAAATTAGAAAATTCAGAAAACTAAAAGAAACCTGAAAGTATAACACATGAGAATGTGTAGGATGTAGCTAAAGCAATGCTTACAGGAATGTGTGTGTGTGTGTGTGTATGTGTATATATATATATATATATATAATTAAATGCTTATATTAGAAAAGGAATATCTCAAATTAATAACATAAGCTTTCACTTTAAGAAACCAGAAAAAGAATAAAATAAACTCAAGACAGCAGAAGAAAATAAATAATAAAGATAGAGCCAAAACAAATGGAGTGGATGTGTGTATGATTCCATTTACATGACATTCTCAAAAGAAAAAGTAATAGTGATTTTGAATAGATCAGTGGTTGTCACCGGTTAAGGAGGAGGAGGGTGAAACCACAAAGAGTGCAAGGGAATTTTGGAGGGTAATGGAAATTTTCTGTACCTGATTGTAGTGGTAGTTATAGAAATCTATAAATGTACTAAAATTCATAGAAACATATACCAAAAATATTAGCTTTGCCACATTTTTAAAAATAATTTTAAAAATAATCTTTTAAAAATCTTTGTTAATGTATTCATTCAGCTTAAGAGGAAGCATGAAAATCTCAGACATATAAAAATATATTATTTCTATGTTCAAATGCTGGCTTTCCACTTACTAACTTTAGGAACTTTCTGAAATTCCTTCATCCTTCTCAGATTTGCATCCCCCATCCTTAAGGATGGGACAGTACAATTTCCACATAGGGGTGTGGTGAACAATCCTGGTCTAACAACTCTGTTGAACCAGATTGTACCTCACTCTACTACTCAAGAAACTAAATTTAATCTTCTCAATTTATTATAAAACCTTATATTTAAATCATAGCCAAGCAAAACTCATCTGCATTTACTTTAGAGAACATGTTGTAATATTTTAAAAGAAAGTTAAGAATGTTTCACCAAATGGCTATTGACAAATTTAAGAGGGAACTGACCAACTTGAAGTTATATAGCAACAGGTGTAATGTAGATCAATAACATATGTGTCTGTTCTAGGAAGAAACATAATCTATAATGAATATTTTCATCCAGATCCAGAATTTTTTTTGCTTTTTTTCTGAGACATTATTCTGAATCATGATTACAGTATAATCAATGTGTGTTTGAGTTTCCATTGCGATAGGTTAACTGCACCTGCTGTTTGATGGTTTCTATTTTTCAGCAGTTTCAAAATATGGGCAAATGCCTATTTTTTCATATCACCACAAAGATTTCTTTCCTTAACTCTGGAAAGTTCTTCATCTTTAATATTATTCATCATAAACAGAAGTATCCTCTAATCTTGAGGCAAAGGCAAATATTTTTTTCAGATTTCAATAAACCTTCAGGGTTAAACTGTGACTTGCAGAGTTGAAAATTGTGATAAACCATCCAATCAACTTCACTAGTGAACATGAGAACTGAATAGTCAATTTTATAAATAGTCAGTTTTCCACTGTTTAAACTGCTATTTTTACTCACACTGGAATTAAATATAATACATACCTCAGTGTAGTCTGTAAAATCAGCACACAAAATAAGCTGGTGAAATTGCACTTTCAACTTTTATATCTTCTAAAAGAGTGGTCCCCAACCTTTTTGGCACCAGGGACCAGTTTCATGGAAGGCAATTTTTCCACAGACTGGGGGCGGGGGGAATAGTTTTAGGATGAATCAAGCGCATTACATTTTTTACATTTCCAGCCGCTACCCAGCGCTAGCATTGCTGCCTCAGCTCCACCTCAGATCACCAGGCGTTAGATTCTCATAAGAAGCACACAACCCAGATCCCTCGCATTCATGCATAGTTTACAGCAGGGTTCACATTTCTATAAAAATCTAATGCGCAGCTGATCTGACCAAAGGTAGAGCTCAGGCAGTAATGTGAGTAGCTGTAAATACAGATGAAGCTTTGTTCATTAGACCCCCATGCTAGGCTTAAAGAACTCAACCTCCCCAAACTTCCGTCCAAACTCCTATAAAACCCACCCCTCTCCCCTTCCTAGAGGTGTATTAAGCAGTAGCCTTTGCCAGACCCCTAGAGGGGATAAAAGAATGAAATGCAAAAGGGGAACTTACTTTCCTTATCCCTCCTAGTTGTTTGAAAAGAATTTGCTTACTCCTTCCAGAAAAACCCTCTGTAAAACCCAAGGCTCTCCCCTTTTCTCCTGTGGACACCTTTTTCCACCTCCACCCACCTGCACCCAGATGCTCAAAATAAACAGCTTTGTGCAGCCTGATTCCTAAGAGACCACAGACCCGTACTGATCCACAGCTGTGGGTTGGTAACTGCAATTCTAAAACAAATAGCTCAACATTAAATTATGTTAACAATTAAAAATTTCTACAGATGAATTTTGAAACAGTCCACCAAAAACTGAAAACCAAAGAACAGATCAAACAAAAACAAGCTCTAAATAATTATCTCTGAATTCTTTGTTTATGTGTGTGGATTATATTTTTTGAGATATTATAAAAGATTACATTCGGTGAAGGAAGAGAAAGCAGTTTTCTCACCTGTATCATTTAGTACTTTTCATGTTACAAGGACAGAAAACTTAAGCTGAACTTGATTTTTATTTACTTAAACCTGAGTAAAATTTTAGAGGTAGCACAAGCCTTTGATCATGACCTCACAGCTGAACAATGTTACCATAAACCAAATTCCCTGTGATTCCTCATCTTGCTTTTAATGAGTTTTGCCTTATTTTTGGGCTGTATAAGCTGCCTCTCCCCAGTGCACTAGGCACACCCGTGATTTGAATTAAAATGACTATAATAATGTCATACTTCATATCTTCACTCCATACAATCCTATCTCATGGAAGGAAAAAAAAACCTCTTCTATTAACCTCATTAAAAAAAAAAAAGTAAAATATTTCTCTTTCCCAGAGTTCCTGTAAAGTTCTTGCTTCTCATTGCCCTAGTTGGGTTATAAGCCCATTTCTGGGGGAAGAAAATTACTTTGGTCAGAATCTGGCATTTCTCATTGACTGGGGTCAATAATAACCCATGTGTAGTACTATGAGTAGCTTTAACCTATTAAAAACCATGCTGATTTAAGAATAATAGTGGTTTAAATTTTTTTAATTTAAATTCTAGAAGACAAAAATGTGAATACTTACATGCTATATCAGTGCTTGGTAATATTTTACATTTAATTTTACCTGTCTCTAGGATTTATGACCATTATAAATATATGACAAGATCAAGTGCTATTCAGGAGCAATACAAAATTTATGTCAAGTATCTTTTTCCCAAAATATTTTACTGTATATATGTCAATATGAAAGTCTTAATTACATATTTTGAACTTTTAAGCTGATGTAGTTAAATAAAATATTTTTAATTTTTCTTTAAAAAACTTTGAAATCATTAATTCATTTATTGAATATTTATTGAGTACATCTGTGTCACTCACTATTATGAGTGTTACAAATACAGTGATGAACAAAACAAAGTATTCCTGTCCTTATAAAGCTTATATTCTTATGGCAAGGATTATATTCTAGTGAATGTATTGTGTTGATATGGTTATAATTTGTATGAAAATCTAAAATTATGATAAACTTATTAAAGAAGACCAATCATTTAACACATATTCTAATTTTGTTAGTAAATTTCTTCCTATTGAAACTCTGAATTTCATTTATTTATCTACTCTTAATAAGTTATTTTTTTTTTCAGAGTATGTTGGGGGTACAAATGCTTTGGTTACATGGATTGCTTTTGTACTGCTGAGTCAAAGTTATGAATGTGCCCACCACCCAGACAGTGTATATTGTACCCGTTAGATATGATTTTCTAAGGAGGAGATAATTTTGTTGATACAGCAATTTAAAGTCAGAAAGCCAAATTTTTATCTTTATACAGGACTTCGAAATTGTAAACAAGAAACATTTTCCATTTCAGGACCAGTACGTAACGCAGTGTTCATGAGGCCAAAAGAATGGAAACTTTATGAAGCCCCTATTCGCACAAACTACAAGTTTCAAATAAAATATACCCCTAGGTCAGGAAAAAGCCACAATGGTTCCATATAGATTAAAAACTTACATCATAATTCAACCAATTATATTCTCTTCCAGGATATAAAATCCAGCCATTAAAAAGAAATAGATTTCTATGTGCTGAGATATAAACACCTATAGGATATATTGTAAATAAAAAAGGCAAGCTGAAAACAATATATATAAATTTATATTCCTGGTTATAAAAAAAGACACACAAACAAGAGAATTTTACCTTTACTATGTATACATATCTCCTGGAAGAATGGGGTGTGAGGCCAGAAAGCAGGCAGGAGCTTACTATGCAAGTTTCTGTGGGCATTAACAAGGAGTTTAGATTTATGTTAAGGACAAAACAGTCCACAAGGGGCTTTTAAGAGGAGATTCACATAACCTGATTTTACTTTTTAAAGGAAAATTGTACAAATTTGCTTCGGTCCAGGTTGGAAAAACAGAGATTGGTTGTAGCCTCCTGTCTGGAAAATAAAAAGTCAGAGTATATGAATCAACAGATTCCAAGTAACAGACATCAAGCAATGAAGGACAGTGATACCTGAGAAACAAGAAACAATCAAGCTCCTTCTGACTGCCCTAGCATGCTGCCTTGAGAGAGATTCTAGGCTACAATGTAGGAAAAGGGAAGGGCAGTAGAGCCTTGAGTTGAGGAAATTAAGCTATACGGTCAGGGAGGACAGTCAATCAAAATCCTTAAAGACATAGTCCCAAACACTGTAATCCTGAATGTTCAAATCGTGAAAGATCAAAATCACTAAAGCCTCAAATACTTGAAATATCAAAACCCCAAAAATGTTATTCTGAAAAAAAATTCTTTAAAAGATATTTATGTACATTTTTAAAAGGAGATTTATTTGAGAAACATGAAAACATGACAGAGCACGTCATAGGCCACTTTACACCATAAAGATGGATACAAATGGTCAATAAAAATATGAAAAACTGTTCCACTTTATTAGTTATAAAAATATATATTAAGAAAACTATGAAACAACCTCTTCCATCTATCAGATTGTCAAAGACTGAAAAATTGATTTCTTCCAGAAACAGTCCATATGCTGGTGAAAGTATAAAAGATACAGATGTCTAAAGACAATCTGAACTTTTATATTAGAATTTTAAATAAACGTACTGACAAATCAATTTCACATCCAGGAATTGTAGAAAATAAAGAATAATACATACAGAGATACTCACTGAGTATTATGTAAAATAACAATAAAATTTAAACAATCTATATATTCATCAACATGACTTCATTAAATAAAACACAGTATCATTCTATCAGTAACGTGGAATACTAAAGACTGTTACAAAAAAGGGGAGGGGATCAACTAGATCTAGATCCATACTAAAAATATGTTATTCAGTGAATCATTTTTGAAATAGCATGCATTTCATGATCCCATTTATGAAAATGTATGTGTATGTTTACGTATAGATATACCCTTCAACGTTTGGAATATATATTTTTCCAGCCCTAACTGTAGCTATTTCTTAGTGGTAGAGAGAGGGTCAGTGGATGGGAGGGTGAGCAATATTACAAGGGGATTTTCACTTTTTACATATATCTCAATAGTTAATTTTTGCAATGGGCAGATACAATAAGGATTTAAAGATATTTCTCATTTTGAAAAAATAAAAATCAATCCACTATAGCCTAATGAGAACTCAGAATAAGATAACCCTTTTGGGAGAATGCATGTACTCAGCCTTTGCAAAAATAGAACAGGATTTAGAATCACATATTGAGTTAGAATCTTCCCTCTACTACATATTGTCTGTGTGAACCCGGGCATTTATTTAAATTATCTGACACTGAGAGTCTAGATCTGTACAGAGGGAGAGTACTACCTACCTCAGAGGGCTAATTGAGAAGAATATGTAAGTCAGCAGCTATAAAGTATATATCACAGATTGTTTAAAAGATGCTAATTTCCTCACTTTTAATGAAATACAATTCAATGTCCTCATTGTCTTCAAATAATCAGGGCATTTCCTAAATCTCTGAAGTATACCCAAGAAATGTCTGAATACTGCACTGGATCTTTCTTAGCATGCCACACTTTAGGGGCTAGACAAGGAAATCATCTTACAGTGTAGCATTTTGAAACTTCAGAACCTACATCTAGAAAACGGAACCCAGGAAAGGTAGCCTTACACTGAAATTTTTCTTTACAAATGGCATTAGGTATGGTCCTAACAGGAGGAAAAATGTTATTAAATTTTCACAAACTGAATACAAATAAAACGGGTGTCAAAACTATAAAAATATATAACAAAGAGTAAAACGGTTTATCTTTTACTTGGACACATGCCCTCTCCTGCTGTGGCCCATAAGCAGGTGGCACAGGCTGGTACAGGTGGTCCTTTATGATTGTGTGCATAAAATAACTGAGTCATTTTCTGATTGGTAAATAATATGCAATGTCAGACTCTCCACACCATCTGTGTCACTCACCACCACAGTTTTCTGCAAAACTGCCAGCAGCACAAGCCCAGCACCTCATTGTTGGAGAAGTCGCAGGAAGAAGTACTTGGCATCCTTGGCAAAACTTAAATCTGTTCACAGTATTGAACCTGACATATGCCCCAAAGCAGAGCGTGTATGCTACCCTAATGATCTCTCCTGCTGTTTTATAATCAGAGACATAGATGGAGGGAGTGATGCCATTTTTTCATTTGGCATGGATCAGCCTCCTGGACTCTCTTTTGGGCCAAAAAAAAAAAAAAAAAAAAAAAGCTCTCATATTTAGAATTAATGTGCAGATTACTAAACACAACCATTTCACTATTTCCCACTATTTACTAGATGCAAAGATGTGTGTTTATTTTTAAATCCTTGTTCTAGCTTTCTTCACTTTGGGGAATTCTTTTTCCATATCACTTGAAGGAAGTGGTGCTAACTGCCAATCGTTAGTTTTGACAATTTAGACAGACTCCTTGAAGTTTGGGAGAGCCTAGGTGGTACTTGCCTTGTCAACTTCTCTTTTCATCGAAGGAAAGGAGCACTGAGTCGGGGGGCGTATGTTGGCTTCGATCTCAAGGCGTCTGGTATCGACAGAAGCTAAAAGTCATAGCCTCAGCATGCATCATGCAGGGAACGTCCTGGAAAGACTTCTCCTTCCATCCCTCTTTTTTGTTGTTTCCTTTCATATTATTCACAATGAGCCATATCCATATGGTGGTAGTGCCAGATCCAGGAGTTTCATGTTTTGCCAACTCTCTTCTAGACTAGGGCTTTCACATTATCCTTTGCTATTAAAATTAGCTAAGAAAGAAAATTAACATACCTTCAAGGACTCCATGATTTCTGTGAAGAAAGCTCCATACAAAATTTCATTCAATAGAGAAACAGAGAATTTTGATCATGATTTTTAAAAATAATCCAGACAAAATTAATATAGTCCTAAATTATAGATAAATTCCACAAGTAAACCCAACAGCTAAATACAACTAATGATCTAGCTGCAAGGAAATAAAAAAAAAAAAACAGACAATAGACATATATAATACTGATATAAACACACTTGCTTGGGGATCCCTAGGCATTCTTTTTTTGTAGTGTGTTAAAAATAAATGTCATGATTATTATTTTAATCCATCTAGTGCTCAATATTATTTTAAGACTATTTTACTAAAGATAGCTAAAATATGATATCTAGAGAAGAAACCATCGTTGTATCACTGTAGAAAATCCAATGTTTCTTATCAGTAAAATGTAGACCAATCTAAGCATAGGTAAGAAAATAAAATTAAAGTTGCAATTATAAACTTATAATGATATATACAGAAAAAATGTTACAGCTGTCTGAGAAAGATTTGTAAATATAAACTTAATATCATACTAGTTGCTTCACACTTTAATTTTGTCCATATTATTACCACACTATTTTCCTATAAATCAGTAAGAGATGATCTACAGAAAGTATACACTCTAAAGATAAATTATTAAGCTCACTCTGATCTCTATCAGGCTATGGGATTGTGTCCTTACATATATTTTTATGAATATTTAGCATCTATACGCTCATTCTTTCATTTGGTTACTAGAATTTTGTTGTTGCTATTATTTTGTGATCATGTGTTTGTGAGGTATTCTCCCCAGCGCATTTTATTTAATGATTTTACGCAATGATTCATTGAGTGTCAAGCACTAATTTGGTCCAGGTTCTACACTGTCCACCTCTCTATTGGAGCTGGTTATAGTGCCCGTACTCCAGTCTATGATCTCCTGCTGCTCCTGTCCTGCAGGCAAGTATCTGGGGGTGAGAGTTGTGGAGTCTGTGTTATTCATATGTTGCAATAGGAATGTAGTATTCTCAATGTTTTATTGCATGTAGAAACAGCTCTTACAGTAAACTGGCCTACAACCAAAAAATCTTTGGGTAAGCCCACATTTAGGGGCATGTATGTAAACCCTGCATGATACGGAGAGGTTAAGAAGAGCCATCAACAGAAAAGAACCTTGGGAAAGGATTCGACTCTTCTGATTACTTATAATAGCAGGTGAAGTCATTAGCCCCCACAGTACTTGTTTGAAACCTAAACAGGTACAGCAACTCACCATTAGGATCAATCCATTACTGAATTAGAAATACGACTGAATTTAGCAACAAATTTGTGCCAACATTACTTCTAGCAGCAGTAGGTTTTCAGCAGCAGATTGGCACCGTGACAGAGTCCATAATTTTCACAGTATGTGTTTCATAATTTGTCATGCACACTCTGATTGCTTGGCATATTGGCAGAGTCGACAGTGCTCTCTAAATGTCACCAAATGCATTTGAGGATTTGTCATGCACGGTCTGAGCAAGTGACACAACACAGCAGAGTGGCCAGGTTCAGAGCTGATTTTTGCACTCCCTGTGAGTGCTCTCAAGCTCAGCCACCAGTGACAAGGGCCTGGTGGGGGCTGCACAGCCCTTCTCTTGAAGCTGCTGATTTTTAATTCTGTGTCAAGTGATCATATGGATGCTGCCAGGGGAAAATACTATTACACTGCAGGTGTGACACACACAGTGCAGAATTTCTTGCTTGATAATATTCTTTTCAAATATTCCTTGTAGTGTACTTAACATTTTCTCGTACAAGCACAAAGAGCATTTCACAAATTAGGAGTAAGAAGTAAGAGAGTAATAAATACGAATAGAGGGTGGAGAAAGTTATATTATAAGAAATTGCTCAGTTAAGAGATCAAAAGATGAGATATCTCTGCTGATTTTAACAGAAAGGTAAATCTGTGTTGGGATCAGAGAATCCTGGGCTTGTTGTCATAACACCTGGTTTCTGTAGAAACAGCATCTGAGTTTGAGCAAACCATCCATCCTTTTTTGGCCTCAGTTAATGAGGAAGTTGGATGAGAGCACCTCTAAGGGTGCTTTCATGTCTATACATTCTATTGTTCTAAGATAGGCACATGAGTTTATTAATATCTTTCAGTCATCTGACCCGTTTGCCTGAAATGATTGCTTAATGCTTTTCCAGTCTTAATAAAAGCTTCAAGAGCTACATCTGCTGGAAGCTTTTTGTTGTCTAGGATTCCAGTCATTATCTTATCATTTTTAGTCACTGTCTTTTAGAAGGAGAAAGAAAATTAGTCTTTTTTTGTACATTTGGGTCCCGTGGATGCACCTGTTACTATGAAATCTGTTTGATGATAAATAACTCACATATGCTCGAGAGTGCTGTCTTGACATGTGCAGGGAGAGACCTTCACAGACATATGTTGTAAAAAGCAATAGCTGTGACTTTCTTGCTTGTGGATCAGTGAAAGGAGACGAGGACTTCGAGGCTAACAAAGACTGTTTAGGCACGGAGGAAGCTGAGGCTTTTGTGGGAGATTTTGAAAGATTTACCATCAGACCCACTCTTATATGCAATGCACAAAAAATACAGATATAAAAGTGTACATACATACAGTACTCACAAACACATACCTATTAGTCAAAGCTGTAATATATAAAAAGTATTGTGAAACATATGAAATTTTTCATTTAAAAGTGCAAAAATCTAGGGTCATTTTGTTAAGAGCTATAGCATTACTGGAAAGAAATATTCTCTCTTCTGAAAAGGCCGCCAAGAATTAGCCTTTATTGATAATATTATTTATTTCAATTTTCCTGTGATCAACTTTTATTGGGACAAGGAGAATCATCATCACACTTCCTTGATTTCTATGGAAAAAACTAGTTTTCCACAAACCTTTTTATGTGGACAATTTTCTCCATTCACGCACACAGCCAACCCCCTGCTCTAAACCAGGTGGTAATTGAACCTCGTATACTCAAATCTCAACATAGCACACAGCATAGTGAGGATTCGCTTAGGCCTTATTATTTTTTTCCTAGTGTGTGATAAAAATTGGGTGTTTTAGTTTTCAAATTCTATTAGATTGATTTGTGCAACTAATTCCATACCTTTTATTAGTTAACTTTTATAATTGATTTTTTCTGATCATTAAAGTTTCAATTTTGTTATTCTAGAATATACCTCCTTCTGTTCTCCAAATACCGTTTTAAAATTATGTCCCAAAGTAGAAAACTATATACTTTTCATATATAGATGTTTTTCATATGCTGGTAGTGAAATACCTATAAATAATACTGACCTGAGTTTACTAAGAAAAATAGGTTTAATACTTTTTATACAACAAATATCTAACCTAATCTTTTCTCTGAGGTGCCATCCTCATAAAATGTTTGTGAAGGTACATAAATCAATCTGTAATTTCTGCACACTTAGCCACCTATAGCCCTCATACCCATAAAGAACTTTCTGTTTTTTAACAGTTTTACTGAGATATCATAAAGATCTTTTCATATGCATTTATGAAAGATTACCTATCTTCAGTTATACCTTAAATATGCACATATACACACATATAAACATGCCTGTCTAAAATTATTTGGTCAATAAATTGATAAGTTGAAGTATTTGCTTGATTTGAAATATTTGCTTTCAACTTCTTATCATTTCTTCTATTCAAGTTGTTAGAACCATGAACAGATACAAAGCAAAAAGCCAAAAGACAATAATGAACACACATTGAACCAAAATGAAGCAAAATATTTCATGTTTTAAGTTATCAGTCTAATTAATTTTCAAGAAGATGTGAGTCTATAGCCCTTATTAACAATATGGTAACTTTTGAGGCTTGGTTGTTTTGTTATGTTTTTTTGGAAAACTCAATAAAAGTCTTTATTAGTCTTATCTTCTACCTTAGTTCTCCCTGTCCCGTCCACAGTTGTTCATTTACCTTCTATGAATGAACATTTGGTGCTTACATGCAAACACATGCATAGTTTTTCTCCTGTTTTATTTTCCCATGATTCCTCACTTGCATTAAAGGACTGTATGATGAGTAGAGCTTATTTATTTGGTACCGTTTCCTTAACCAGAATTGTATTAGCTCATCTTTTGCATTAGCTTCAGTGATCTAAGATTCTGTTTAAATTTTATCCATAACTCATTCCCTGATAAAAGAGTTAATAAAAATATTTTTGTTAGAGGCATGCTACCTTCATCACTAAAGAAATAAAAATAAAAATGAATTAGCTTCTACAAAGATCATCAAGTATTTGCTGTGTATTAAGAAGCAGAAAGCCTATCTCTTCCCCAAACCTCCCAGCAATAACCATAAAATCACTTTTGCTTCTACTTCAAGTGCCTTTATAGCATAACGTCCTGAGTTTTCAAGTGGCGCTTAGCTTAGCAAGATAGATTTTCTCAGAACAGACTATTAGCTTTTGTCAACTTTTCACACAAACCGCAGTTGCACCATCCCATTACAATCATGGGTCTTTCCACTGTGAGTAATACATTAAAGTCACATTATACATTTGAAGAAGTCATCATGAAATAATACATCTTTTCTTATGCAAATCACCAGAGCAGCTTAGAAGAAAAAACTGGTTAAAGATAAATTTTAAAGATTTTCTGCACCTAGTTAGCCAATAATTGCTAGTCATCTTTTACTTTGCAATGTAAATATAAATGAAGTTCTTGCCGTCATGGAGTTTATATGCTCCTGGGGGAGAGAAACAATAAAATACATTATCAATTTATGTGTGTGTGAATGTAAATATGCATATGCACACGTACATACCATATAATAGATGTGCATACCCACCTCATACACATGTATGCATACCCAGATGTATACATATCCATCAATTCATATCATATGTATGTATACATATTGTGTGTGTGCACAGAGGTGTGTACCAGGTAACAGTAAATGACATTTAAAATGGACAGCAGGAAGTGAACTGTACCTAATTTTCTCAGAAAGCACGTCTCACGCACTATGTGGAGGCAGCAGTGAGGAACTGTGGGGAGGGAAGAGGGCATCCTTTGCTCTACCTTCTTGGCGTCCTCTGTTCATATATATGGCAGGTTGCATATTGGAGATCAACAGAAAGCTACCCTCACTCTCCTTTTTTCTTTTTATTCTGCCTCCAGAGAGCACATATTGTTATGCTCTTCTTCATAACTGAAGATCCAATATCCCTAACATTTTATGATGCTACACCCCATTTCTGTCTTTTATGACAATTTCAATGGTAAACTGGAGGAAGGTGAATCAGATACTACTAGCCAACCACCTTCTTAATTAAATGTTCCAATATTCCTTTTACTATTCTGAGAGAAACCATTCAAGCAAATGACAAAGTGTGAAGATGGTCTGAGTATTTAGTTTGAAAACAATTATACATTATCACAAATCATGTTCATACTATAGTCAAATGTCTACTAGGCTACTGCAATTAGTGATACTTGCATGTAACCAAGGCAAGCACTTCTGGTCTCAGTAGAGAGCAAATGTTGTACTGGAAAGGTAAGCACTATTTCTGATTGCTTCAACATTTAATTCTGGCTCTTGTCAAAAGAAAGAATCTGTTACTATGCAACTTTCCTCTTTCTCTTCTGTTACTACGCAACTTTCCTCTTTCCATATTTAATCAATATTAGAAGAAGACCCTATCTTAAGCCAAACCATCCTCAGTGCCACATTTTGTGCTGCCCCAAATTCTAGTGGAAAAGGCAGAGGAAACTGTCCCAGCCACAGCTGCAAATACCTTCACACAAACTTCCCCGGATTGCCAAAGGCCTGCTGGAAATTCCTTCCCTCCTTTCCCACCGGTATCTTGAACTCAATGTGACTAAAACAAATCATTATTATTTCCCCCCAAACTACCCCTTCTCTACATTTTTCTTTCCCAGTGAATAGGACCAGCATCTACCAAGTTTCCCAAGCCAGAAACCTTATTGTCATGCTAAACTTGTTCTTCTTTCTCACCTGTCTCCATCCATCCTCCCCAATACCTGAGTCTTCAGTCCCCTCAAGTCAGCTCACACGTTTTCTCTCATCCCATGGCATTTGGTGCAGTGTTAGTTCCTCATATAATACTTACTCCCTCGTTCCTTTCGTTCTTCTAACAGAACCATGATTTTATTCAGGTAGAAGGTCATATGCTTCAAGGAAGGCTAGGTCTCTTCTGAGCCTTAGTGCATCAGTCTTGATTTATCCCAACCAGCACTGCGCAATGGAACTTTCTGCAGTGATGGGAATGATGTATAATCTGTGCTGTTCAATATGGTAGCCACTGACTATGTGTGGCTGTTACACATTTGGATTGAGACTAGAGCAAATGGTGCACAGAATTTTTAATTGTATGTAATTTTATTTAATTTAAATTCAAAAAGTCACATGTGACAAATGACTACATTATTAGGCAGTGCAGATAACAATCAGGGCGTTTCCTTATCATTCACCGACGATTCGTGCAGGAATGGATGTTTGACAGAATTTTGGCTAGGTTAGATGTGAGAAGGAGTCTGCCAGAGAACGTCTGGCAAACTTTCCCCTCTTAAAAAGAGATGAAAGAATGGGACATTCTTCTGTACTCTGGATGTTGTATAAAGATACTTAAAGCTTTTACAGCCATCTTAAATCCATGAGGGACCAGCCTCAGGACAAATGCCTGCTTCCAGAGTAGACCCAAGAAAAAGATGGAAATCTGAGTGCTCAATCACATCTAGAGTAAGCTGCTAAATTAAAAGCATCGGAATTTCTCCTCTTCTGGAATTATTTGTGTGAGATAACAAACCCACTTATTTTAAAACCTGTTGATTTGGTATTTCTATATCTTTAGGTAAAAAACACCTTCAGTATTGAGATATATTTTTTTAATTCAGCATTTCACCATTTTCTTTTACTCTAATTAATGCAACGGCCTCCTTCCTGACCTCAGTTCCTTCAATTCTATCATTCAAACATCTTTTATTTTTTTTTCCTTGTGAAGTATTTTTCTTCAGAAGACTTCACATGGCTTATAACTACATGATTAATGGTGTAATGTATGCTCTTTGCCTGTCTATCCCCACATCAACTTTTAGCCTCTGGACAACAGACATCATGTATGTTTATCTCACCGTTGTGTATTATCACTGCTTAGCATGCATACTGGCAATGTGTGGGTGCTTAGCAAATAGGTGTTGAATCAACTAATTAGTTAAGGAATTAATGGAAAGTACAGTTCTGATCATGATTCTGCTTTTTAAAAAATGCTTCTATTTTTCCACACATAGGATACATTCCAAATTTCCTAATCAAACAAAGACATTCACTCTCTGGCTGGGTCTAACTTTTTAGCATCTTCTCCTATCACTATGCTTACCCAGAGTCTCATGTTCAGATTCAGAAGTAATCACTACTCACTCTTCTCAGATTATCCAAGAATAGCTTAGAGACATTTAGTGAGTGATTCTGCAGGCTGCTTAGGCAATTTTCATGCAACTAATTTATTCATATGTTAGGGAATCAGCTGGTAGACTGAATCAAGGAAAAGAAGACAAAAATAGGATTTATAGGAGGGAAAAAGAAGGGGGGACTGCATACAGCCTGGGAATACTGAACCTCATTCACACATTTTTTTTAATTTAGCTGATTATTTGGTAGCTAATGGAGAGGACAATGTGGACTAGTCAAGGACTGAGGTTATAAAGAAAATATTTTCATTTGCTGATGATTATCTAGAAGATTTTGATAGTTTGGTTGTGGAAAAAATGTGACAGGCTAACTCCATGTAATATTAGCTAAGGTCCTCTCAAGGGCATCTCAACCTTAGTAAATCCAAGCTTCTACAATTTCTGTAATCAGAATTTCTCAAAATTCATTCTTAATCTCCTTTTATATGGAGAAGGTACATCTATCCTTCTAATTCTAGTTATTTTCACTTGTAGATTTTGGATATTAGATACCTGATTTCTAAATCTCTATGTCATCCTTCACATATTTCTTCTTAGAACATGCAACACTGTTGCACGAACTTTTATTGAGCAATGTTATATGTCAAGAATTCTACTTGGTGCTGTGGGATACAACAGTAAACTAGGTAGATTCAGCCACTTACAACTCATTGGTGGATACATCCAATTTAAAAGACATTTAGGAGTAAAAAAAAAAAAAAAAAGCTGTAATCTTGCACTGGTACAATCTATTAGTAGCATTGCAATTGTAGTTAAATGCTGAGAAATAGCAATTAGTAAGAAATTTTCAGTCTGATCAAAAGAAAAAACTGAACTGCTAGTAATTAAAAAAAAATAAAAAGAAGAAGAATAAAAGCTAATTCCAGGGGCTTACAGAGTAGTTGAGCCTCCTCCAGCTATGTTTTTCTTAACCTGAGTTCCATGTAGAAACAGCATCCACAGACAGCTTCGTGAGATTCATAAACTAGCGCAAACCCTGGTTCTTAATAAGTGATGAGTAAATAATCATTATTATTCTCCAAATTGTTCTTTACTACAAGTTCTGGTAGGTGTTGGGCAAAAGGTATCTATCAGGTGCTGCCAAATCCCCCATTGAGTGTTTCTCAATCAATCCAACACCATCTAGGGAGCACTAGTCTTTCTCAGAATTTATAAAACTAGATACACCTTACTCAAAGCCATCCCACATATGTTGTTGCCATCACATTTTCTTTCATTGCTTTATTTGTAAAATTGATTTTTTGTTATTTTTAAGCTTTTTGTTATGATAAGTAGTATTATTTGTTCATAGTCATCTGTTCCATCCCCAACTTTTTCAAATTTTCTTATAGTCAGAATGTGCTTTTCTTTCTTTCATTTCTTCCTTCCTTCCTTCCTTCCTTCCTTCCTTCCATTCTCTTTCTTTCTTTCTTTCTTTCTTTCTTTCTTTCTTTCTTTCTTTCTTTCTTTCTTTCTTTCTTTCTTTCTTTCTTTCTTTCTTTCCTTCCTTCCTTCCTTTTCTCTCTCTCTCTCTTTCTTTCTTTCTTTCTTTCGACATAGTCTTGCTCTGTTGCCCAGGCTAGAGTGCAGTGGCATCATCATAGCTCACTGCAACCTCAAACTCCTGGTCTCAAGCGATCCTCCTGCCTCAGCCTCCTGAGTAGCTGGGACTACAGGCACACACCACAGCACCGGGCTAACTTATTCTATTTTTAGTAGAGATGGTATCTCACTCTTGCTCAGGCTGGTCTCAAACTCCTGGCCTCAAGCGATCCTCCAGCCTCAGTGTCCCAGGGTGCTAGGATTACAGGCGTGAGCCACTGCTCCCGGCCTCTCCTTGACTTCTAGATGGCTATCTTTTACTCCCTGTATTTGCATGTGGTCTTTCCTCTGTGTGTGCCTGTGTCCTCATCTCCTCTTCTTATAAGGACCCCAGTCATATTTCATTAGGGTCTACCCATATGACCTCATTTTACGCAAATTACCTCTTAAAGGCCCTGTCTCCAAATACAGTCACATTCTGAGGTACCAAGAACTTACGATGTGAACACGTGAATTTTGGGAGACACAATTCAGCCCATAACACAAAGTAAACCTAAGGTATTAATCATTATAGGAAAAGAATTGCAGAATGGAATGTCGATCATCTGCCTTGCCATGTTCACACCTACAATTCAGTTTCAGAAATATTTATTAACATCCTCTCTGTTCAAAGGTGAATACTGGCTAGGGAAACAAGAATTGCAGAGGACATAGTCCCTGCCTTCAAAGTTCACAGTCTCTCTGGAGAGCCATTAGATAGAACACGTGTTCTCAAACTCCAAAGCACATCAGGGTCACCTGGAGGCTCATTAAAACACAGATCACTGGTCCCCACCCCGGAGTTTCTGATTCACTGGCTCTATGGTGAGCCCAAGGATTTGCATTTCTGCTAAGTTTCCAGGTGCTGTTGGTCTGGAGACCACACACTTTGAGAACTCCTGAGTGAGACATATCAAGATCACGGGTGATGTGTCTGGCTGAGGCAGCACAGGTGCACACGAGCACAGAGATGGAGCCATTTTCTGTTTTCGTGCTGAAGCAGCTGAGGAAACAACTGGGAAAGTCCCTCTGCACCTGAAAATTTCCCAGAAAAAGTTTTAGTTAGCATTTAGACCCTGAACTCGTAAACATATGACAGTAAGAAGTACCCATTACCTATACCATTAATTTTCCTCTGGGCAGATACTGTCTTTCATTACTAATTATATCTCTATCAGAGAATAGAAAGAGACCGGGGTAGCAGTTAAGTTTAGTTCTACCCTTGCTCTGCAGATGCTATGGGAACTTTGGCGAATCACTTCCCGTCTCTGAGATTTGCTTTTTTGGTCATCTGTAAAATAAAAGATTAGATGAGAAGATCTTTAAGTTTCCTTCTAGCTCCAAATCTTTATAATTCTATATATACACACACATGTGTGTGTGTCAGATCATATATGATCCTTATGCAGGAACTAAAACCACGTCTTTTGCCTCTATGTACCTCCATGGTCCTTAGCATGGTACCTTAAACATGGTAGCTCTCCAGCAAATGTTTATTAATTTAGTTATTGAATCAGTCAATACCACAAGAGCTTCTTTTCTCACTGCTATAAAGATTACAGCTTCCTCTTATGCGAAGGCTAACCCTTAGCTCAAGCTAACCCTTACCCCACATGCCTAGCCACTAAAAGCTCTCATTTTCAGCAGACATTCCTCTTTGACACCACTCACCCACCTAGTTTACTTTTAACATTGTTCCAATCTACATTCATTTCTCTTGGACACAATATTGAAGGAAATTATCCACTGACTCTATTGTCTTTCCATTCATTACCTTACTTCCTGATTTTATTTAATCTGGCTCATAGCCCTCTGTGCTCTTAACATGACCTCCAACACACAAAGAGCTAACCCATACATTGACCATGAATTAGGTCTTGTATTTGTCTTACCTATGGGCCTTGGGAAAGTTATTTACCTTCCGGGGTATCATAATTAAGAGAATTAAAGAAAAAATATAATACTATGTGCCATACGATATATAATATATGAGTTCTGTCCAGAAAGTATCCAGCCATGTAATATGAAAAGCAGAGACATTTATTGAAGAAGATACAAGATACAAGAAACATTGTACACAGGACAATGACGCCTCAGTCCCCTTCAAAGTAGGCACCTTGGGACCTCACACAGTTCTCCCAGCGTGATTTAACCTAACCCGTACACATTCAACATTCTCAGGTGTTCTGCTTGTTGCGGGCCTTCCAGAATGTGGATCACTTTCAACAGATTCTCCACCTCCTTTGAAGCATTTGTGCCACACTTTTATTTGCTCTGCACTCATTGCATCGTCCCTGAAAGCCTGAATTATCCAAATAGTTTCTGGGGAGGAATGTTCAAGTTTAACCCAAAATTTGATGCAGATTCATTGCTCTCCTCACTCATTTTTTTTTTTTTTTTTGAGACAGAGTCTCACTGTGTTGCCCGGGCTAGAGTTCCCTAGCAGCAGCCTAGCTCATAGCAACCTCAGACTCCTGGGCTCAAGCGATCCTCCTGCCTCAGCCTCCCGAGTAGCTGGGACTACAGGCATATGCCACCATGCCCAGCTAATTTTTTTTTTTTTAGTTGGTCAATTAATTTCTGTTTTTAGTAGAAAGTCTACTTTCTACTAAAGTAGAGATGAAGTCTCACTCTTGCTCAAGCTGATTTCACACTCCTGACCTTGACCGATCTGCCAGCCTCGGCCTCCCAGAGTGCTAGGATTACAGGCGTGAGCCCTCACGCTCAGCCTCTGTTCACTTTTTTTTTTTTTTTTAATAAATTTTTTTTTGAGACAGAGTCTCACTCAACTGCCTGGGCTAGAGTGAGTGCCGTGGCGTCAGTGTAGCTCACAGCAACCTCAAACTCCTGGGCTCAAGCAATCCTACTGCCTCAGCCTCCCAAGTAGCTGGTACTACAGGCATGCGCCACCATGCCCGGCTAATTTTTTTCTATATATTTTTAGTTGTCCAATTAATTTCTTTCTATTTATAGTAGAGACGGGGTCTCGCTCAGGCTGGTCTTGAACTCCTGACCTTGAGCTATCCACCCGCCTCGGCCTCCCAGAGTGCTAGGATTACAGGTGTGAGCACCACGCCCAGCCTGTCTTTCATTTTAGCTTTGACTTTTATATCTTTATTACCTACAGATTGCCTTTTAGAAATTTGGTTGTTCAAATGACAATTCTCAGTCACATGGAGCTTGCTTGTACCAGAAGTTACTCTGGAGTTTTTCAAACTTATGTATGCCTCACGTATTGTTTGTTGTCATTAGTGAGCCATGAATATAGGTAGAAATGTTTGTCCTTTACTAGGACAGAAAATTAGGAACAATTTAGTTAAAAGGTCAGTGGGTGGTTTGTTATAAGGAGAGACATGCACTGATTTTAGAGTAAGAAAGTATCTAGCTCATTGATGGGGGGAGAAGAAAGGGAGAGAAGTTAGGAAAGTTTCCTATCCAGACAAAAGTGGGTACACTGGACATTAAGTATAAAAGTCCAGTTAGTGAGAGAATAAGTAGATGTTTCATATATAGTATCTTTTCAGGTGGGGGGGAAACCTAAGTTTAATGACAGAGATTATACTTGTCTATTATTTTTTGGTAAATGAATTACTCTCAATGATATCTTGAGGCACTTATGAAAATAAGAAGCAAAATTATTTCTGTAAGGCTTACATTGATCAAGCCTGGGAAATTGGGAAGTACACCTCAGTGGTTGACGGTCATAATGCTGTGGTGTGGCACTTTGGTGCTATCACTTCCTGTCCCTGAAAGCATTGATAGGAGAAGCAGCACCAAGGGTGCAAACGAGAGTTAGGAGGAGGAGGAAAGCTAGCAGCCACTCACTCATGGGTTGGGGTTTAAAAAAAAGTGGCCAAAACAAAGAAGTCCACTTGTTAAGAGGAACAGGGTCCTACATCAGGTAGTTCAGAGTCCTTTTTAGAAACAGGGTGAAGCATATAAAAAAAAATAGCTACCGGATAGATAAGAAGGAAACCTAGATTTTTCACTACTTACCAGTAAAAGTTACTTTGGATACCAAAAAAACTTTGTTGTTCAAAATTAAATATATCTATATTAGAAAAAGTGAGGAAACAGCTAAAGTATGTTCTAATACCCTCTACCTAAGCAAGAATTATTTTAAAAAGCTTCATGTATAGTCTTGTTTTCAACATTTTTGAGAAATAAAACATTTAGCCCAGCCCTATAGTTCAGCAGTTGTCACACCTGTTTCCTCTTCCCTAGGACATTTGTCAGCCTTCCCAGGTTGCCTTTATGCCCCCACCTGCCTCTTCAAAGATTCTGGTATCTTCTTGTTTTCCCCTGATTCCATTTTTTTCTAAATAGTTTCTTTCTGAAGCTTCTTCCTTTTCTTTCTCTTATCCCAGCTGATCTTTCAGGCTCTCTCACTTTGATCTAGTTGTGCTACTATTCACACTCTATTATCTCTTGTTGGCTCTAGTATTTTTATCAATAGAAAAAGACTAATAGAACATTCTGAAAAAGATAGACCTATAGCCTATCTTTTATTTATAAATTTAGTTAACAGCTTTTCCAGGAAGTCAGCCTAGATATCTAAGAGCATTTTGTTATCATTTTACCCTACAGATAATACATAATTAGCACATTTCCAATAAAGACCTTCACTGCTGAGCTTATATTTTCCTGTGTATATATTGCTTTAGTAAAGTTTTCATACACACAACATTTCTGTAACAAGATGTTCCACATGAGGATGAATCATCCCAATAACTGAAAGTAAATTCTTGAAAGTTTAAGATATAAAAACACTGTATTTGAAAAAATTTTGATAGCAACTTTTATATAGAGTAGTTTTTCTTGACTATACTGAGCCAGGTGCAGTGGCTTGTACCTGTAATCCCAGCTGGGGAAGCCAGGATGGGAGGATCGCTTGAGGCCAGGAGTTCCAGACAAGTTTGAACAAAATAGTGAGACCTCATCTCTACAAAAAAATAAGAAAAATTAACTGGACATGGTGGCATGCACCTGTAGTCCTAGCTACTCAGGAGGCTGAGGCAAGAGGATCACTTGAACCCAGAAGTTTGAGGCAGCAGTGAGCTATGATTGCATCACTGCACGCCAGCATGAGTGACAGAGTAAGATCCTGTCTCTTAAAAAGAAAAAAAACAAAACAAAACAAAAAACCTGACACTCTGGGAGGCTGAGGTGGGAGGATTGCTTGAGCTCAGGTGTTGAGACCAGCCTTACCAAGAGCAAGACCCCGTCTTTATTAAAAATAGAAAAATTAGCCGGGCATTGTGTCATGTGCCTGTAGTCCCATCTCCTCGGGAGTCTGAGGCAGGAGGATCGCTTGAGTTCAGGAGTTTGAGGCTGTAGTGAGCTATGATGATGCCACTGCACTCTACCCAGGCTGACAGAGTGAGACTGTCTCAAAAAAAAAAAAAAAAAAAAAATCCATGACTATGAATGGTAGTTCTTCTACTATGAAATAATGATTTCCAAAATTTCGAACTCTGTGGTACTGCTTTTTACAGTTTTTCTTTCTTCGCTGTAGGTAAGAAGTAACCGTTGTGCTCATCTCTTGGTAATCTGCTCTGCTTCCAACTTGCGTGTCTAA